>BRDA01001401.1:0-16430 GCA_036984385.1 Crenuchus spilurus | reverse complement strand
GTAATTGAGAAATCTACTGTTCTTTTTTTTTTTTTTTTTTTTGTAAAGAACGATTTAACCCTGTAAAGAAGGACCATCCAATGACTGCCAGAAAACTCTTAATTCATTGAAACTGGCATGTTATTTTGACCCTGTGACCAAGAACAAAAATAAATTACACATTGCATATTTGAGTTCAGTTTTGTGTCATATTTAATACACTCAGAACCACGTTGTTTTACTCGAATCATTTCACGTTTAGAAATCTGCATGGATCCTCTGGTGCATGCAGTGTATGGGTAATCCACCAGGGGGCAAAAGACATGTATCTAATTTTGTACATCAGGTTTATTTAAAGAATTTAAAAGAATTTATGATATATTATTTATTTTATAGTAATAAGTCTTGTAAGATAATTGTTCATTTAATTATCACAGTAATGATGAGTCCTTGAAAAGTCAAATATGTGTCATATGGTACCCTTCGCTTTATAGGGTTAGGTGAAGGGTGAACAGCAACATATCATGCATAGCAAAGCTTGTCACAAGGAACAGGTGCCTTTCCAGGCATGTTTTAATCAGATATAGCACAGTGAAGTTCCTATCTGGTTTCTTTTTGGTGAATTGTATTTACACAGTTATCTTAGAGGTGCCATGAACCAGATTTATCTACAGCACTGATGTATGAAAGATGATACTATTGTTGTTCAAAAAATGACCATTTTTAAAGAAAACTTTAAAAATCAAAAATGAAATTGACGATTTTGGTTTTGAAAAAGCATAATATTAAAGTACAAATCATACACAGCTTCTTGCTTTGGAGTGAAGGGTCAGTGCTTATGTTGCAGTGCATAAATGCTTCAGCAATGTGAGCAGCACTCAGTGCTGAATCTTCAGATTAGCCTCTCTGACCTGCCTCTTTTTTACCTCAAGTCTTACAGAGGACTGTCCACCACTCCATCTGCATGACCTCTCTCCATCTCCACTCCAGCCTCCATTTGCCACTGCCTTTCTTTCTATTTCTTTTTCTGTTGTGCCTCCTCCTTGGATGAATCACAATGTATGTTCACATGTGTTGAGATTTAATTGGCTACCTTTGTTGTGTTGTATTTTTTGTGTACACTGGTCTCTTTTATTTAGCCAAAAGCATTCAAACTAATGAACTCGTTGTCCTTGAAGAACACACATTACAAAATCTCTTCCTGTTCCCCTGCTCTGTTTTTCTTCTCTGTTTTCTCTGTAAGAGCCAGAAGGAGGGAGTGCCAGATGGAACAACTGGCACTGCATGTGATCTGTTTAGAACAGGAAGTTGAATCATAGGCTACAGGAAGAGCAGCCAAAGAATCCCCTTCTCTTGTTTTATCACGTTCTGCTTGTCTAAGTGCATGTCCAATATCCTCTCCCTCACACACAGGAAATTGAACATGGAGATTCTCGCTGGCTTTCTTCATTCTTATGCTATAAATACAGTCTCCTCCTTTTCTTTTAGGGTTGTCCAATGTTTTCTTTTTCTCCCCAATATCACTGGACAACTTCTTTTTCTCGCCGCCTTGTTTTACCTCTGATCTTTGTTCTTCTTTTGTCCTGGTTTTAAAGAGTTCCGGCAGAGTTTGAGAGGAATGGGAGATATGAGGGCTCAAGGTGAGACAGGACGACTAATTTAGCTTTACAGCTTCATGCTGTTCTTCCCAATCCTCTCCCTGTTCTCCCCATACTCAGCCTCTGCAGAGCTGGAGCGCTCCTCCAGGGGGCAGCGCTGCTATTATTTATAATGGTACTTAAATAATAATGCAGTGGGATGTTTTCACAGGTTAGGATATATTAGTTATTACAGTGCCACATTAAAAATAGAACATTGAAAAGTTAATCTGTGTTCATAATTTAATAAAAAAATATTGAGTTTTATATTTGTGATATTTTATAAGGTAATATTTTATATACATTACATGTAAAGTGATATTTCAAGCCTTTTTAGATTTGTGAATACACACACCAGTGAACAGTGAGCACACTTGGTTGGAGCAGTTGACAGCCCTTTCCACAGTGCCTGGCAAGCAGTTGGGTGTTAGGTGTCTTACTCCAAGGCATTCAGTCATGTTCTATTGGTTGAGAGAATCAAACGTTCCAATTAGAAGGCTGATTCCTATACCCCGAGTAGCTCAGCAGGCTAAGATGCAGATACTATGACCAGAGGATCGCGAGTTAAAATCCCGGTCATGCTGTTTTCCATCAGCAGCCGGGGGCCAAGAGATCAAATCTTGCCCGTGCTCTTTCTGAGCACGTAGATGGTGCTCTCTCTATCACTTTCACATTGCAATGTCCGCTGGCTCAGGCGTGCACTGATGGGCCCATTCAGAGCTGGGAATCCTGTGCTTTCCTGCGAGCGCATTGGCTCCCCACTGCCGGTGTATCAGCGGTAGTTTGAAAAGAGGCAGTGGCTGTATCACACACAACGAAGGAGGCTTGTGCTTGTCTGCACCCTCCTAGAGTCAGGGACATTGCAAAGTGATGGGGAGAGTCCTAACTGATGGGTTGGGCTAATTGGCTACTACTACATTGGAAAGGGGATTAAAAAAAGAAGGCTGATTCCTTAACCTTGAGCCTCCAGCTTCACCCAAAAACAACCAGGCTCGAACCTCTGACCTTGTGGATGAGAGACTGGTGAGCTCCCAAGTGCATCACTTAGGTGACAGTTATCTGTTTATCATTATGACTGATAGCTCATGAAAATCAGACAAGTACCAGCATTAAGACAGAAAAGGCTTGAACGATGTCACTTAACATGTAATGACTATAAAATGACACTTTACCTTATTGAACACAAATGGACTTGGTAGTGAAGGTCAGTGAGATAAAGCAAAGCTTCCCTAGTCTTACAATCAGCTGCTTCCTGTTCCCAGTCCAGTACTCAGAGCATTTTTTGTGCCCTCATCTAACAGAACTCATTAACAGAACCCTTATGTGCTGGATGAAATGTATTAAAGTATGGAAAGCTTGACGAGAAACTACAAATGTTACGCTCTTCAGCTTTACTGAAGGCTTTTTCCTTGCTCTGCTGCCACCTTGTGGACAGACATGTGTTGTAGTAGCACTACCTCACAGTTTTTGTGGTTGGCTTTTATTAGATGTCTGATATATAGGACTAGACAGATGCTTTTGTTTAGGAGGTTTCTATAGAGCCTTAAATGCCATCTCCAGCTCTGCCTTGAGGAGTGACTGTAATATCCTGTGATGTGTTCTGGATATTATTTTGTGTTGTGGATTTTCCCTTCCTGAATAGAGTGAATTGTGTGTTCCCTTGTTTGTATTCAGAGCCCATGTCTGCATGGAGATGTATGTATTCCTGCATGATGCCCGCCCATGCATGAATGTGCATTGATGTGCTAAAGCGAACATCGTGGAGGATATTAGTATTAGTATCACTGCTCACATCTAGGCCATATGTTGTTAATCAATGATAATTGCTCTCTTGTCGCTGAGCTCATTACACCGCTTGCGGTCTTAATCAGTGACCTTTACCTAATATATATACTCACCCCCACATACATATGCCCTCACAACACTCTGCTGTCTCTTTCTGGCAGTCGTAATGTGTCTGGGGATCAGAAGGAGGATCATAAAGACACCAAACCACGCTCTCTGCGCTTCACCTGGAGCATGAAGACCACCTCAGCCATGGAGCCCGCCGACATGATGCGCGAGATCCGCAAGGTGCTGGACGCCAACAACTGCGACTACGAACAACGCGAGCGTTTCCTACTCCTCTGTGTCCACGGCGACGGCCACGCCGAGAGCCTGGTCCAATGGGAGATGGAGGTGTGCAAGCTGCCCCGCCTCTCGCTCAACGGCGTACGCTTCAAACGGATATCGGGAACGTCCATTGCATTCAAGAACATCGCTTCAAAAATTGCCAATGAGTTAAAGCTGTAAAAGGAAAAAAAAAATATCTGGAGTCAAAAATGTGAAAAAAAAGTGGCAAAATAGACTACGGCACACAAAACTACTATAATCAAGTTGTACATTATTTTCTCTTTTTTTTTTTTTGTGGGGAAAAAAGTAGCAGATTCAAGAATTGTTCTCCTCAAACACTTACAAAAATTATGTAATAAAATAATGTATAAAATCATGCCTTAGGCAATAATTTCCTGCAACATTGAAGCATTATTATTATTATTATTATTATTATGACTGGTGGTCTGAAACTGTATGAAAAAAGTGATGGTTTTGTTTTTAAATATTTTTATTTATGCACTACTGCAGTAGATGCCCTGTAGGCCTATAGTTTAACACCCTCGACTTAAAACACAAGTCACAGTATTTTTCTTCAGTACAGTGTCCTCCCACAATTCTCTTGGTCTCTCTTTAATGCCAAGGGCAATGGCCACAACATTTGTGTACTGTGTTTTTAAAATAGGAATATATTATTTGCACCACCACCCCTCCCCCAGCAGTCTTGGCTGAGCTTTTACCCTTTAACCTTCAAAGGCCTTCACCTCACCTCTCCTATCACCCACACAGAGTAACCCTACCTATATAACCAGGCAGGAAATAACTAGGACCTGTTGTATTGTACTCTTCTCTGTTCTTCATGCCTAATGATGGGCAGGACACGGCTGGCTTAACCACTGGTGCCATGGAAACGGCTCTGTGATGTCACAAAAACTGGAGCGGTCAGCCAGCGCACTTCAGCAAAACCTCACGGTTTCACACGGGGGCTGTTGCAATGGATCGTGGGACTTTGAGTCTAATGATTTTGTGATAAATAAAAGCAAAAGACATGCAGAGATCAGGGAGATTTTACTTCCTGTTCTGTTTTAAGATTTAGTTTTATTTCCTTCTGAAGTGTTTTATTCTTTTTGTAACAGATATCAGATGTTGCTGAAACATTGTTTGTACTCTGATGAGGCTAATGGCCCACAGCACAGAGTCAGGTTGCCAAGTCATTCTGGGACAAACTTCAAGTTGTCATTTTCAGGCGTCAGTGTTCACTCCCCATCCCTAAGAAACAATGGCACTGTTTTTATTTTTATTTTCTGGAATGTAAATAATGTACCTTAGTTTTGCAATGGCTACATATTGATATACTTGGTTTTCTTTTCTAAAGTCTGGCTGTGAGTCGGAAACTATGGAAATTAATGTACTCATCACAGGATAAGGTTAATCAGTGTCTCCATTAAAACATCCTTAAACTAGCCTCTGCCTTGTGTCTCTTTAGATGCTGTCACATCTTTGAAAGACCAAAACAGCAGGGTTTATTGTTTCCACACATGAAAGGTTTCACTTGACTTGATTATGCAGCTAGAACATCAAACCTTTAATGTTGCCTCTCTGTAGCAGTGCTGAAAATGGACATTAATAAGTCCACTTAAGTTTAATTCTGTCCCCAAGCAGCCTGTTTCTCATGTTCTAAATGACCTAAACACTCCAAAATTACCTAAACCATGATTACAAGTTTGTGGACTCTCTAACTTTAAGTAAGCACAGGTGCCTCCCAGTTCTGAAGGTCCATAGCTCCTCAGGGAATTTTCTCTATTGTCTCTGCTTTTTAATTGCCTAACATGCACTCAGGTGTGCTGGGATTAGATGTGAGATTGTGACTGCTGGAGTTGAATCTACAAAAACTCATTTTTGGCTGGAGGAAGAAACCTTTAGAGGACCCGAGACTCGCAAAGGGGATCCATCCTCCTCTGATCAAACTACTGATAGAAATGTACATCATCAGTTAAGTCTGTCATTGTGCTCTAGTGTAAAACAATATTAATAAAAGTGTTAACTGCATCCATCCAAGGTCAACTTAAAAGTGCAGTAGCCTGAAAGATTCTGTCAGATCATTTCAAGATTGCCTGCCAGATTATACGCCTGAATTTCGATGCAGTTTCCAATTCTACCACCAGAGTGCAGTGTAGTTTTTACAGAGGACAGTGTGACGGAGCTAGAGTAAAGGTTCATCAGATGTTTTTACACACAGGTCATGAGTGTGTTTCAGCATATGATTTACATTTAATTCAACTTTAGCTTTTATTTATCAGTGATTGACAATAATGATCAAATATGTTAATTTTTATTAGCAATTTCACAGAGTTTGCTAGACAGCGGCCATTAAAAGAGAAGTTCACCTCATTTCATTTTTAGCACAACTGACCCATCTTTGCACACTAATTTATTAATTGTTGACATGATTTTCCTGAAAATATATTTTATTCCTTTTTATATATGTGTACTGTTTTTTATAAATTAAAATATTTAAAAATATCAAATACATAAATGCTCCAGATGCTCTGGGTGAAAAATGCTCCCAATATCACTATTCCACAAGAATACAGTCATATTGGAATATTATGACCACCTACTTAATAGGGAGAATAACCACCCTTGGCTCTGAGAGTTTGCTCAATAGTAATCCCTGAGCCTTATTGCTCCTGTGTTTATTATAGAGGTTAACTGTTTCACTGTGGTACGTCAGTTGCTCTGTACCACTTGCTGAAGTCATTGTTCCCCTCTGGCATCAATGGCTGGTGGAGCACCACTGTTATGTAGTTGGGAGTCCCTCAATGTACGAGAAGTCCATTCTCAACACACCTTCACTAGAGCAGCACTAGAACATCCTACCAAGTTAGCAGTTTCTGAGATGCTACCACCCTTCACCTGGTACGCTATTTTCATGCCCTTTTGGACATCAGTCCAGATTGTTGTGCACTCTGCTACAACTGACTGGTGTGCTCAAACCCTGTCATGTGACATCTGTGATTCCAATATGTGTACATAAATTGGTCAGTTGTGCTCAAATGTGAAATAAGATGAACTGCCCCTTTAAATATTCAACAGAGATGCTCTTATTAATTGCATCCTGTAATGAGTAATATCCCTTATCAACCTGCTCCCTATTTGATTTAGCCACCATTAACTAAACTGCATGTCCGTTCATTGGATCTAAATCTGTGTAATGAGCATCTGTGCTTGGAACTCAATAAAAAACCTCCATATGCTGGGTGTAACCTAAACTCAATGGCTTTTACTTTTAGTTAAAGGCATATGAAGAGTCTGGCTGTGCACGCTGACACTGATATGTGCCTTATTGGGACATGGGGAGGCAGATGAGGCCTGTGGGATCTCAGGGGAGAGTGGGGAGCTGCCGGGCAGAGCGAGTGACAGCTGGTGAGCAGGGTACGAGCTCCAGCAGCACCACTCCAGATGGGCCCATCTCCATCAGCCACACTTTCACTGTTTATTACTTTAAATGCTTTTCTAATATGGGTGGAGATTTGAATTTAGATTAGATTTGGGCCAGGGAGCACCCTGGATCTTATTTGGTTGGGGGGAGTAATTAGGACCCAATGCTTGGACTTCTTACATGTAAAAATAGAATACAGTGGAACCTTGGTTATTATTTGCCCTCTGATATTGTCAATGTTTTTCAGGGAAATCTTGTCCCAGTTATCATTCATCTGCCCAGTTTTCATCAGCGTGCCATGTGACTTGTCCCTTAATTTCACGAAAACAAAGCATCCACCCACACGTTCAACATTCATTCTTTGTTTCTAGTTGTTTCTCAATGATAACACTCAAAACAAACTAATACATAGACAAGCAACTGTGCGCAGTGCTACCACCTGATAACAGATAAACAAATAGCAGTAGAGATCCCAGCGAACGAGTGTACAGAACAAAGATTGCCGCTAGAAACAGACTTCTCTGGATTAATTTACTTATGCCAAGAAGAGTCTTCAGTAAAGGTAAGAGTGATGTTAAATGTTCATTTATCCATTTCATTAGTCTTTTGTTTTTATTTCTCATTGTTTTATTCATGTAAAATGATAGTTACTTTATATAAAAATGTGTTAATAGAGTGTCTGGAAAAGAATAATTAGTTTTAAATTATTTCTTAGGGCAAATATTGTTTGTTATAATTTGTTTCGGTCATCATCAGGCACTTTAGAGTCGATTAATGATGAAAACCAAGGTTCCACTGTACTGTAAAAAATATATTTTTTGTTCATAATTTTAAAAAATTTAAACTGTCCTATATTTTATATTGTTTAAATTAAATTGACATATGTCAAGGCCTTTTTGGTCTTAAGTATGACTTATAACTCATGAGTTAGGTAGCCAATCAAGGTCAGTAATATGGTCAGCAAACCATTTGGTAGTAGTTTTGGTAGTGTGGGAGGGTCTGCACTGATGGAAAAGGAAATCAAAGTTTGTCAGCAGGTGAAAGCATGAAGTGCTCTAAAATATCCTGGGTTGACTTGGGACACAGTGGATCATCAGCAGCAGATGACATGACACAAACCATCACAGACTACAGAAACTTCACACTGGACTTACCTTGGAATCTGGACGAATTGACTTTGTTCCCCAAAATATAACTTTAAAATGTATCTTCACCAAAATGATGAATGCATGTCACTCAGTTTTGATAGTTCTTTCGTTCTTTGTCCGTCTCTTGCGTGGCTTATGGATCTGCTGGCTATGTTCCTGCACTGCAGAGGTCATTAGCATGGTGGTGATGTTTCCAGGCCATGCACTGCTACTGCTGTCACTGTCTTTATGCTGCCTTAGGGCTAGGCTGGGGTTCTGAAATGGGCCACAGCAGGTCTCCAGGGTTATGGGCCGCTGGAGAAAGGAGCATTGCCTTTGTTGTACTCTTCCATGCTCTCCAACCATCGATCATCCTGCCTCCCAACTGACGTCCATTAAAGCATCAGCGATTAGGCCCTCTCACCAGGGGTCTGCACTCAGGGTCTCAGGCCTTAGGCTGAAACCCATTAAAGACTTTAGTGTGCAACAATCACACAGCCATCCTTAAGCCTCACTTTCATGTTCACAGGAAGTCCTGGATACAAGAGCTTATATGATAAATATAAAAATGAAAATGAAAGAAACTGGCTTCGTCTGTGTGATTTAGGGATGATAAAGCTGGATGAAGGAGAGCAGCTAATCAAAAGTCAAATCATTGCTGTCCAAATAACATGTACGTTGTAAATGAAGACTATATAGATTAACTTCCAATTCAAGTTTACCACTTAATTTATAAAATCCATACAAATGTAGGGTGCAAATTCAAGTTGGTAATTTCTGCCTTCATTGTGCAAAGATTTTGTTTCAAATAAACTATATCCCATATCTTTTTTGGAAGATTTAAGTATTAAAAACCATTTGAAAAAAAAAACTTGAAATTTGAAAAATCTTTGAAAAAAGCATTGGGATTTTTTTGAACACCATTGGAAAAAAACATTGAAAAAAAGTTTTTAAAAGCATTGAAAAAAGCACTGGAAAAAAAACATTGAAAAAAATGTTGAATATATATATATATATACGTTGAATAATATTGAAAAAAAATGTTGACAAATGTTATAAAAACATTTAAAAAATTTTATTTTTGGTCACAGTCCTTTGCTGATGGTTAAATAAATGTCAAACAAATAGAACTGAATGTTCAGGTTCTGTCCTGCATAAAGACGACCTCTAATGGCACATAATGGTACATAAAGTCCCTTCAGTTCTTTGCAGCCTGAAATAATGATTGGAAAAACATCTAAACATGATACATTTTTTGTATTCTACAGTACTGTAGATTGTAAGCACGTGTTGTTGTATTACAAATCATAAAATATGTTTTCTGTTCATTTGAAAAGTTCTTTTACAAAATTCATCAACATTTTGCTTTTGTTTCACATATTTGCTGTAAAAAACCATCAGTTGTGGAAAATCCTAAAAAATACAGTGGTCTGGTACAGTGTTACCTTCTAAATTCTACCATATTCCAAGTCATTTTCAATCATTTCTGTTGTTTGTAAATATTTAGGTAGTTCTTCTAAAGGCCTGTTTATTTACTGTTGTATTAGGCTTTATTGTAAGCTAATGGTTATTTGTTGTCAGTGTTGTCCTTGTATCTCTGAAATAGTGACGTCACATTATAAAATATAGCAAGATTTAATTCTGAGAAATATTTGGCCAGCTGGCCTTTTTCATGGTTGTCATATGACAAATAATATTATTAAGTTACTGTAGCTAGTCATAAGACATGGATGTAAAATTGTGAAAGTAGCTCAAATTAAGACATTAGAATGGGCATTCAGAAGAGCTACAGACCCCAGTGTGATTGTCCTGGACTGTTCTGCAGTCTATAGGTACTGAAGGTGTACTACCTCAGTAACAATAAAGGCACTGCTGCACTGATGGTGTGTGAATGTATCACATCAGCTAAATTTAAACCTGAAATTGATGCTCCTTTAAAAAATCCTCAGTCAGTTACATACAGCATCTGAAAGCTCAGCGTCCCAAAAAGCTTTTCTTTCATAACTTCGCCTCAATAAAATATGAAGTGGAGTGTGTTGTCAAATAAAAACCCAGACTGGTGTGTTCTTGAACGAGAGCTGCTTCAGCTGTAAGTGCTCCTCTGTGTCCGTCTCTGGAATCAATACACTTTTCCCATCAAAAGCAGCAGCTCATCAGTAATGGACTGGTGCAAAAAAGCAGTGATTTTCCATCTTTGGGTCAACATTCTCCATCTTGTGGTGCATTCTGCTGCATCACAGATTTACTGCAGCCTACAGACATAATGTACAGCTGCTGTATAACATACTCGCCAGGAAATACACTGTGTCCAAAGGTTTGTGGACACACCTTCTAATGAATGCATAGATTGTGTTAGGAAAAGAAGTAAAGCATAAGACAATGGCAAGTTGTCTTATTGGCAGCTGATGTTATGTTTTTGTAAGAAGGACATAAAATCTATTGCTAATAAGACAAACTGGTTCCTGTCTTGTCCTTTGCGTGTGAAGCTCTGGTTCATGTGTTAGCACCCTGGAGGCCCTGCAGCACAGTGAACAGCACAGCAACTCTTTAATTAAGCCTTTAACAAGCACACAGTGGAAGTGCATAGGCTACTGTTTGTTTTATGTTATTGTAAGGTAGAGACAGCATGTCTGTCCTTCATTTAACAGGACAGAGATCTGCAATAATGCCTATTAATGTTGTGTTGTGGCTCGAAGCATATAACTGATAACAGCAGCAATGCAACCTGAATATGCTCATCATAACTTTAAATCAGCTGATTGGGTTATTCATATGGACAATGATACATGTTTAAATAAAAAAAGTCACCTAGATCACCCAGAATGTTCCAAAACATCACAGAGTTTTACTTCTAAATATTACAGTGGTGCTTGAAAGTATGTGAACCTCTGCTTTCAGTGTCTGGTGTGACCCCCCTTTGCAGAAATAACTGCAACAAAACATTTTTGGTAATGTTCTTTAGCCATTCTTTGCTAGAACGACTTGTGTGTTTAGGGTCTTGCTGCATGACCCACCTTCTCTTGAGATTCAGTTCATGGACAGATGTTCTGACATTTTTCTTTAGAATTCTCTGATATAATTCAGAGTTCATTGTTCCATCAATGATGGCAAGCCGTCCTGGCCCAGATGCAGCAAAACAGGCCCAAACCCTGATACTACCACCACCATGTTTCACAGATGGGATAAGGTTCTTATGCTGGAATGCTGTTTTCCTTTCTCCAAACACTTTTCATTTAAACCAGAAAGTTCTATTTTGGTCTCATCCGTCCACAAAACATTCTTCCAATAGTCTTCTAGCTTGTCCATGTGACTTTTAGCAAACTGCAGACAAGCAGAAATGTTCTTTTCTCCTTGCAACCCTGCCATCCACACCATTGTTGTTCAGTGTTCTCCTGATGGTGGACTCATGAACATTAACATTAGCCAATGTGAGAGAGGCCTTCTGTTGTTTAGAAGTTACCCTGGAGTCCTTTGTGACCTCGCTGTCTATTACACACCTTGCTCTTGAATTTCCTCCATTTGTACACAATCTGTCTGACTGTGGATTGGTGGAGTCCAAACTCTTTAGTGATGGTTTTGTAACCTTTTCTATGCTGATGAGCATCAACAACTCCACCATGAGTGCCATGATACACTTCAACAAACATGTGTTGTGAAGAGCAGACTTTGATAGAGTCCTGTTCTTTAAATAAAACAGGGTACCCACTCACACCTGATTGTCACCCAATGATTGAAAACATCTGACTCTTAATTTCACCTTCAAATTAACTGCTCATCCTAGAGGTTCACACACTTTTGTCACTCACATATATGTCAATTTGGATAATTTTCCTCAATAAATGAATGCCCAAGTATAATTTTTTGGTTAATTTGTTTAACTGGGTTCTCTTTATCTACTTTTAGGACTTGATTATTTTAGGTCATATTTATGCAGAAAATTCTAAAGGGTTCACAAACTTTCAAGCACATGTATTTTGTTTTTATAGCCATTTCAAAACTACAAGAAAAAGCAGAAGTGTTGCCGCTCTAGACACTCAGTGATAGAAAGGTGAGGTAGGACAGTGTCACTGCTTGTTAGCTCAGTTTTAGCATCTCCAGCAAGTTCAAATTCAGCACATATTGTTGCCAAGACATCATGACATATTAGGAGATGTGAACTTTTTAATGCACAGTTCCCATTTATTTGCTGGATTTAACATATTGTGGCACATTTTCTATTGTGATTTCTTTCTTTTTCTTTTTTTCGACACAATTTCCACCCCGAAATAGAATGTAGTGGTAGCCAATCAACCCACCCATTTACTAAGACTCTCTCAATTACTTCTAATGTCCCTGGCTTTAGGAGGGTGAAGATTAGCTCAGGCCTTCTCTGATACATGAGAAGCCACCACCTTTTTTTGAACTGCTGCTGATACATTGTCGCTGGGCAGCCAATGTTCTCAGAGGAAAGTGTAGGATCGCCAACTGTGATGGATCAGCTGACAGACACCTGAGCCAGCAGACATAACTTTGTAGTGATGTGGAGAGAGCTGGGCCAATTTTGCTCTCTCAGGCCCAGGCTGTTGATGGCAAGCAGCATTCTCGCGATCCTCTGATCATAATATCAGCGCCTTAGTCTGGGGACTAATCAACTACACAATAGTTTTCAGGTCCAAGCACTGCAAGAGATGGTTTGTAATGTCCTGCTAAAGGCCTGTCTATAGAGTCTCTCTTCTTGTTAGAATGTGCTCATGTCAGACTTCACCATACACACAAGTATCTCATACATCACCCACAGGGCCAGTCAGGCCAGAACATCATGTGCTAATGTGACAGGATGAGTCCTGGGCTTCAGAGGACAATAGAAGGCAGTTATCCCATTAATGACCTGTCCTTAGGCCTTTCCTCTCCATTTACTGTGATAGATAGCAATATAACCATATAGCATAGCTTTATTTTGCCTGAATATTATTATGCTGCTGCTGGTCATATGACATTCCACATGACTTATCACTGGAATAAGAAGAAAGATCAAGTGGGACTGAATCATTTTGTCTAATTTTGCCTGTGCACTGATACATTATGAATGGATGATTGCAGAATTCTCAGGGTTAAATAACCAACGTCCTGTGCACTGTCCATTAGGATAACTGAGGACTTGAATGTCTCACTGCAGAGGCAGGCGATCAATAGAGACAGCTGAACAGGCACCGGCCTCCACTCTGACAGCTGTGAATATTTGTCATCAGAAATTTTACCACAGTTAGTTCTGACCCTGCATTCTGATTAGCTGAGAGACATTCTAGAATCACTGATATTGAAAATAACAGCACTCTTTGAGTATTACTCCGCCATATACACATAACCTAGCAATGGCCCCAGCATTTGTGGCCCCCCTCCCCCACCTGAAGCAGTGATTGACTGAAAACACAGAGAAACAAAGTCAATACAGTAAAGTAATGGCTGAAGAGCAACAACATGGAAGATATACTGTATGAATGAACCTCCGATAAACTGTGAGTAGTGTGTAATGACAGATGCACAGTTTACACCAGCAAACAACATCTTTAACATCAGTATATCTGTGTTTATTGTCTGTATAGTAAACAATTATTGGAAAATGATGTTCCTCAACTATTATGACTGAAGCTCACAGACTGATGATGAAGTTTTAGCTATGGAGAGTCTGAGAGCGGAACTACTTTACCTCGCAGAATGTTGATATATTGTTTTTTCTGTTCTCTTTCTCTATCTTAAAATCAAACAATAAACAGCGATAACAGAACTGTGATATAATCACAATAATAAACTCGATGACCATACTATAACATGAGATATTGGCACTGGTGTATGACCTGTACTACAATCACAGCACAGCAGTGCCAATATCTCACATTATAGCACTCCCTCTTTAATCATGAAGATCAGTTTTTTTCACACAAGGAAGCTTGTGACAAGACAAGACTGAAGAACCATATGAAATACAAGAACTGGATTACCAGCGAAACCATTGAGTGGATTAAGAAGAAGCGTGAAGCAAAAACAAAGTCTTCCAATGATTACAGGAAACTGTGAAGTGAAGTTCAGAAGAGATAAGCAAGCTGAGTTGGACTCATTGTGCAGTGAGCTGGAAGAAAATGCAAAGAAAGGGAACAGCAGACCTGTATTCCAGATAGTAAAGAAGCTCACCAAACCATTCCAGCCTCGCACAATAGCTGGGACAAAATCAAGGACAAAGATGGCATGAAACTTGTGGAACCAAAGAAGATGTGTCAACAAAGGAAAAACTACTGTGAGGAACTATACAGTGGTGCAGAAGATAACACTCAGATTGATGTTCAAGAAAAGGAACCACCACCACTGAAAGAAGAAATCAAGCGTGCTATGTTAGAGCTGGCTACACGAAAGGCATCCGGTCCAGATGAAATACCAGTTGAACTGCTCAGGTTTGGAGGAGAGACAACATTGAATAAGCTCCATGAGGTCTGTATGGAAGTTTGGAAAACTGGAATTTGGCCAGAAGAATGGACGCAATCACTTTTCATCCCACTGCCCAAGAAAGGAGACTTGCTCCAGTGCAAGAACTATAGGACCATTGCACTGGTCTCACATGCTAGCAAGATCTTGTTGAGAGTGGTATTAAAACGAATGCAGTCTAAGCTGGAAGGGGAGATTGCCCAAGAACAAGCTGGATTTAGACCAAGAAGAGGCACTCGAGATCAGATCACAAACCTCCAGATCATCTTGGATAAAGCAAGAGAAAGGAACCAGGAACTGCACTAAAATAAATTATTTGGTTCAACTTAATTGAAATATGGAAAGTATTTCCACACAACTTAGTCACTTTCTATGAACGTAAGGCAGTTTGGTTCATCCAACATAATTTACTTCAGTTGGTTAAACTTAATATGTTCTCACAATTCCAAATAAAATCTTTAAGGTTATTTGAACATGACTTAGTAATGTTGATGTAACTGATTTTGCTTATGTTGTGTAAAGTTGTTCTAAACCTAATGTTACATGTTAATTCAATTTATTTTACTCATGTTCGTTCAACTTAGTTTACTAAAAGTGATGCATTGAATTGTGTTGGTTTAAGTTATGTTAGTCCAACTTCCATCCATTTATCCATTATCACAACCGCTTAATCCTTATCAGGGTCGCGGTTAGTCCCCTACCCTATCACTGGGCGCAGGGCATTACACTATTCAACTAAGCCCAGGACAAGGGTGACACGCACGCGCACACACACACACACACACACACACACACACACACACATACAATTTAGATAACCCAATTTACCTGACCTCTATGTTTTTGGACTGTGGGAAGAAACCATAAACCCATGCACAAGGGCGTAACTTTGGGTCCAGCATTGGGGGGGTTGAGCTGTCTGCATATTTATTTATTTATTAAATCATTTACTTTTCTAAAAGGATTCAGGAGATTTTGGGTTAACCGTATTAGAAATACATTGTAATGCTTTTACTATGTATTTATTTAACTTTCTTTGTATTTACTCTGCACCTTAAACAATTAAGAAATGCGGAGCTAGCTAACGGAGCTAGCTAAAATACCTGAACGTTTATTCATAGTGTGTCTGATACACAGCGGCATAGTTCAATAATCAGCTAACAATACATCTACATTTACCTCATTTTGATTTTTCTGCTTTTTACAAGGCGGTGTTATCGACTAACAATGGAAAAATGTTTTTTGTCCACTTTTTGGTGCTCTTTTCATTTTTTCTTACGACACCCACTCCTAGGGTTGCCACCCGTCCCGTAAAATATGGAATCGTTCTGTATTTGTACATTAAAAGTCACGTTCTGTATTGAACCGATACGGGATGCGCTTTGTTCCGTATTTTTAACAAAGGGGGTGAAATAAGGTTGAACTGAGACAGAACGATATGTGTGAATCTGCTGATCTCTCTCTCACCCTCTCTGTCCTGTTTCTGTGTGTGTGTGTGTGAGAGAGTGAGAGAGAGAGTGACGGGTCTTTGGCGAACGAAATGGCTCTTAGAGTCGACTCTGAAGTGAGCGAGCAGATTCGTTTTCCCCTCTGTTGAAGCCGAACGGGATTGTTGCACGCGCACAGAGAGAGAAACTACAAAAAAAAAACTCTCTCTGATGAAAACTCTCTGCATATGACAAAAAAGGACATTTAAAA
>BRDA01001398.1:11363-21506 GCA_036984385.1 Crenuchus spilurus | reverse complement strand
GCCATGCCTACAAAAACAAACAAAGTCTCCTCATTGTGTGTTCAAGGAATGCCTCAATCAGTAATGCTAACAATGAATGAAAGTCAATAGGCGCCGATTAGCATTATTCATACTCTGCTACTTGGTGACTTCCATGTTAATAATATTAGCATGTCTGACTGAGCTCATTAGTGAGTCCTGTGCTGTGCAGTCCTGAAATGAAAAGGAGCAGAAGTGTCTTATGGGACATCCTCATTGTACAACTGCCCATATACAGTCACAAAGCAAAACGTGATTTTAATTCATTTAATTCAAAAAGCTAAACTGTCACATGTTTTATATTCATTACACATAAAGAAAGGCTTGTACTGTGTCACTTTATTTCAATCAGTCACAGTAATATGATGGTCAGTAGTAGTGTTGGCACTGTGGGCAGCTGCTGGGCATCTCCATAAAGCTTGTCAGCAGATGGAAGCATGAAATGCTGTAAAATCTCAGCTGAACTGACTTTGGACTAAACACAGTGGACCAACACCAGCAGCCCAAACCATCACAGACTGCAGAACCTGCACACTGGACTTCAGACACCTTGTATTGTGTGTCTCTCCACTCTTCCTCCAGACTCTAGCAGTTGATTTACTAATGAAATGTAAACAGAGGACTTTGTACTGAGTAACAGTCCAGTTCTGGTTCTGCTCAGTCCAGATAAGACACTTGTGATGTTGTCTCTGGTTCAGGAGTGTTGATATTAGGAGTGTGACAGTCTGAGAGACACTGTTTATACTCTTTATAGTCATTTACTCTCCATCACAGATTCTACTGGAGCTCTGATTTACATCACATATAAGTCTCATCAGCAGTAACACTGACATACGTCACTTTATGTGTAATGAACATAAAATATAGGACAGCTTCGCTTTTTAAATTATGAGCAAAACCATTTTCTCGATGTGCGACTGTATACATGAATTAGCTTCTCAGCTATGAAACCTTATGTAGTTGGGTCAGAACGAGGTGCTCCTGCACAGTAAATTTGCTCTAAGGCTTAAAACGCCAGTCCTAGAGATCCACTGTTCAGCAGAACTTCAGGTATCCAACTTACCGGATCCAGTAATCTAGATCCAGTGTGCTGGGGCAGGGAAATGATGCAGGACAGTGGGCTCCCAAGACTGGAGTTGAGGCCATTGATCTAAGGGAACTTTTGGTCCACTTCTTGGACACCTGAGACCATATTTTCTAACACACCTGAAACCGATCACCTGGGAGCAGAACTGCAGAAATCATGTGGATCACCTGGGAGTCCCTGAGGACAAGGCTGCGAGTCAAGTGGTCATCAATTCTGGTCTCACTTAAAATAAAAGGTTCTTAAATGTCCTTGGCTTGGTCACGCAGATCAAGAAAAATACCTCTTTAAACTTATATCCAACAAAAACAGGTTCCTTTACAGAACCCAAAGTGGTTCTGTACCCGTTTTGGTGCCTTTACTTTGAAAGTGTGGACTGCTGGAGTTCAGCACATTCTGGTGAACACCTACACCTGGTCACCATCTGATGAATTAACTGACGTGTCACTAAACTGTGATGGACTCCAGCCCTCCAGGACCAGAACCGATGACCCCTGCTCTACGGCGAGTTTGATTAGAGTGGCGTGTCGTAGTAGTCGGCAGGCTGGTCGCTCTTGGTGGGCCTTTGCTGCTCCTGCTGATGCTGCTTCATGATCTCTTTCACCTCCTCCTCGAGCTCAGGTGGGATGATGAACTGGTCATCTGGGTCAGGCTGCGCCGGCGCCGTAAAGTACCCGCCAGGCTTTTTGGAGGGTGCATCGGCTGCCACTTCGATTAAGTTATGGCTCCTTTCCTGAGGAGCTACCGATCCGTTACCTCTCCTCTTCCCCCCGAGGGTTTTGCTCAAGATGTCGGTGGTTGCCCCAGGGTTGCCCACTTGCTTCACAGGATTTGATCCTTCAACAGTGGTCATCACCACTGGCTCTGGTCCAGAGTCAGTGAGCCCAGCCTCTTCAGGTGCCTCAGGGGTGCATGGCGGAGGTGGGGGCGGCGGAGGATGTTGTAAGAGGTGCAGGCAGTGGATATCTGCCTCCACTTCCACTCTGCTGCCATTGGAGAAGACCCCGGCAATGGGTTCCTCATCTTCGCTGTCCAGGCCGTTATCAGAAAGCGCGCTGGAGAAGGTGGCACTGGACAGCTGCCGCTGGAAGGAGCTGGCTCCTACCATGATGGATGTGGCCACCGTGGAAGAGGTGGCAGTTGCCGTGCTGGAGGAGGCCGGGTGTAGCGAGCAGCAGGGGAGGAGTCGAATATTTGTATTCGGTTGCAGAAGCTGGTGAGCTTGCTGGTGGAGATGCAGGTGGGCCTCCTGGAGAAGGATCTGCGGCTCGTCCGAGGAAGCGGTGGAACCCACTTCCGAGCTCATCTCCGAGGCACTGACCTCTGAGCTGATCTCGCTGCAGGAGGATGGCGGCACGCCTGCAGAAGACGAAGGTGGATAGAGGCCTGGGCCGGGACTGGGTGGAGGCTGGGGTGTGGCGGAAGAACAGCAACAGCAGCAGCAGTCCTCAGCCACGCTCAGCTGCACCACCACAGCGCTCAGGCTGTCCGTACAGCCGTATGCCTGTGCCAGGGTGCACAGCTTCTTGGCGGCAGCCAGAGCATCTGGGACCTTTCGTACTGCCTCTACTGCTTCGTCCGCGTCCAGCGCCTCAAACAGGCCACGGCTGCCTAGGATGAAGAACTCGTCGCGGGGCGTGAGTGGGAGCGTGTGGACGTACGGCCGAGGAAGAACAGCAGGGTACAGGAAGGAGTAACCCATGATGCGAGTGGAGTCTGTCACGCCGTTCACTTTGTTGTCCTGTTGAAACAGAGAAATAATGCTATGTATTATATCATCATATGATTATATTACAGGTTTCCACTGGAATAGAAGAGTCTAATGGCTGCAGACAGATTGAGACACAGATTGAGTCCTAAACAAACAGAACTGAGCACTCAGTTTCTGTTTTTCTGAAGGTGCCCTCTAGTGGCCCAAATCTGAACATGTCCCTTTAGTGCTGTGCAGCCTGAAATAAATCATCTCTGATAGTAAAAATCTAAAAGTTCCTAATACATAGTACTCAGCAGTGAATTGTAGGCAAGTCAAATAAATGTGTAAAACACATTTCCAGATCATTTCAAGGCTTCTTATAAATCAATGCTGTCTTTGAGAATTGATACACACTACATAACAGTGTGATACTCAAAGTGTATTGTCATTATATATGAAAGAGACCCTCATATGTCATCAGTAATAAATATTTAGAAAATTAAATAGGGGGGGTGCAATTAATTATTCTTATTATATTTTTTAACTGCATTTGTGAAAAGTGCATGAAATTCTATTTAAAATACTTTTATAATGGCTGCTACTTTTATCAAACTTACATGAGTAATGTAAGCTGATCAGGTGCTGGCATTACCTCAGTGATGATTGCCTTGTGCTGACGGACACGGCTGTATTCCTCCTCCAGGCCAATGTTGTGCAGCAGTGAGAGTGGCAGTGCCTTCCCATCGCGGCACAGCACAGCCTGGCACTTGCCCACGTTGGCAGCTGTGAGTGTAAAGCAGCCCGTTGGATCTGTTGGGTCATGCCGGATATGACAGAGCACGGCCGAGCCGCCGAGCTTCTGCCCAGCTGTGCCCAACTTTCTGTGGAGAAAAGTGGATGAAAAAGCTTTTAATGTGGTTGCCATGAGGTTTAGGTGGGGGTGGGGTTTATTTATAAAGTTCTTTTCACTTTCAGGCAGTCGCTACATGGTCAATAAGGTGCAACTGTTATTGCTTGGTTGTTATGATGTTGCTAGATGGATTGTTATGGTATCCCAGGTGGTTGCTATGGTGATGTTATGTAGTTACTAAACTGTTGCTATGTTGTTGCTACAGGTTTTCAAAGTAGTTGCTAGGGTGTTGCTAAGGGGTTGCTGGGTGGATTGTTATGGTACCCTAGGGGGTTGCTATGGTTTTTAGTGGTTTATAAGCTATTGTTATGTGGTTGTTACATAGATGCTATGCTGTTGCTAAGATGTTGCTAAGTGATTGTTGAGGTGTTGCTAAGTGGTTGGCAAGTGGTTTAGTAGTTGCTCAGGTGTTGTTTTGTGGTTGCACAGTAGTTGCTAAGTGGTTGGTAAATGGTTAGTAAGTGGTTTATGAGGTGTTGCTAAGTGGTTGCTGAGATGTTGCTAAGTGGTTGGTAAGTAGTTGCTAAGTTGATGCTCTGTGGTTGCTCAGGTGTTATTAAATGGTTGCTGAGGTGTTAAGTGGTTGCTGTGGTGTTTATAACTGGTTGGTAAGTGGGTGCAAGGGGGTTTCTTAGTGGTTACTGAGGTTTTGCTCAGTGGTTGCTGAGGTGTTGACAAGTGGTTGCTGAGGTGTTGACAACTGGTTGGCAAGTTGTTGCTATGTGGTTGCTGAGGTGTTGTTACTAGTTGCTAAGTGGTTGCTAGATGGTTACTAAGTGGTTGCTGAGGTATTGCCAAGTGGTTACTGAAGTGCTCAGTGTTTGCTCTGGTGATTAAGTGGTTTCTCAGTGGTTGCTGAGGCGTTGCTCAATGGTTGGTAAGTAGTTGCTATGTGGTTGCTAAGGTGTTATTAAGTGGTTTCTGAGGTGTTGATAACTGCTAGGTGGTTGCTAAGGTTTTGTTCAGTGGTTGATGAGGTGTTGATACCTGGTTGCTAGGTGTTTGCTAATTGGTTGCTGAGGTTCTGATCAGTGGTTGATGAGGTGTTGATAACTGGTTGCTAGGTGTTTGCTAAGTGGTTGCTGAGGTTCTGTTCAGTGGTTGATGAGGTGTTGCTAAGTGATTGCTGTCTTACACTCTACATGTAAAAGCTACTGTGTCAGACAGGTGCTATGAACCATGTGTGTGTGTTACCTCTGCATGACGAGGAACGTGTTGGTCATGTAGTCTTCCTCACTCTTGGTCCTGTGGAGCTCTTCAGCAAGTATGTCGTTCATGGTGCACTGCAACAGGTAAGGAACCTCAACGTTCCTGTCTCCATCAAACACTCCGTACAAAGCTTCTCTACTGCCACCGAAACTACTGACCGACAGAGCAGCTACACACAACCTGAACACACACACACACACACACAGATTAGTTAATGAATTAATTCACATGAATAAGTGTTATTAAGCCTGGTTCACACTACAGGATAATTGCGGTGATTTTGAGGCCGACAATCGCAAAATGTCTTCTGATTTCAGGCTGACCATAACTTCTCAGATGATCCTGTAGTGTAAGATCTATAATCTTTACCCCTCTGATCTTGTCCCAGTGCAGTCAGGGCTGCACCCAAAAATAATCCATATTGAACATGTTCAGTATTTAGACTCAGAGTCTTGTAGTGTGGGGTGGAGCTGATTCTGGTGTAAGACATGATGTTGACATCATGCCTGAAAAACCATCAACCAATGAGAGCTGAGCTGAGCTGAACGTGTCAGTGTGTACAGGAGTACATTGTAAAACCTAAATCACTAGTGAGGTGGACTTGCGGAGCTGTGACAACATAGAAGTCCTTTCTCAGTACATCTTGATTGAATAATGTTACTGAGCTGATCTGAGATGACCTTTACAGCTGAACATGTTACATACTGTATATCTAAAACTGCAACCAGTAAAGAGACAGTTTTGTGTCACTGACTTGTTCTTCACTCCTGAAGCCTCTGTGTATCCGTGGCTCCACACCGCCGGACCCCCTGAAGCCTCACTGGCTGAGAATGAAGTCGGTGGCGGGTCGATCCGGAAACAGCGAATATTGCTACAAAAGAATAAATAAATGAGTCAAATTGAGGATGATGTAACAGAATAAAAGACTCAAAATGTCGAATTTACACTTTAGACTTACATGTTAAAATTTTGTCACTGGAGCTACAAGGCTAAGAATCCTAATAAATAATCATATGACCACCAATGACCATCACACCCCCATCTTAATTCAGTTTACGGTAAGATTCTCCACCTTCTCCTTATCTTTTATGACTAAACCGGCTGCACCTTTAAAACTGATTACATTTTGATGGGCTGTTTGTTGTGCTTTATATCTGCTCTAAACTTAGACTTCACAAAAACCTGTTTTCAGATGTGCCGATATATTGTGAAAAAACGACAAGACTTTTGAGCTCAGAACTGAAAAAACAGGTGTTAGCTACACTCTGCTCTTTACAGTTTTTAGACATTGTATGTGGTTTTGTGAGGTGACACTCTGTTTCACTCATTCTGTGGTTCCTAGATTGAATATTTATGAGATAGGTGTGAACACTCAGGTGAGAGCTCCTTGTTCAGGTCCACATTCCACGGCCGGTAATCCATCAATGGAATGTCTGGAATTACCATGTCGTTATCATATAAATGACAGATCACATCATTTGGTGGGGAAAAATGTTACATAAGTATTGGAAATTTTGTTAATATGCTGCCGGTGGGAGCACTGACTCCAGAGGGTTAATCTCTAGAATAGGAGATATTAATACATAAACAACCTCAATAAACACTTTATACACTGGGCTGCAAACGCTTAAGTGATAGTGCCCCTGACTAATGTAATGTAATGTACATTTCACACAAACACTGTGTCTTACTTGAGCTGTTCGAGTGTTTTGTGGTCCAGGTTAAGTCGGGGGTTTCCTGTGAGGTCGAGCTCCTGCAGTTTTGGAGGCAGATTTTCAGGCAGCGTGATCTCCATCAGCTCGTTACAGCTCAGGTCCACACACTGTAGAGAGAGGACGAGAGAGCTTTTACACTCACACAAAATGACATTTGTTTCTTCTTCAGGCTGCCCAGCAACTCTACAGTGTGAACCCATTAGAATACAGCAAAACAGGCACAAATCATGATACTACCACCACCATGTTTCACAGATGAGGTTTATATGCTGGAATGCAGTGATTTACTTTCTCCACACATAACACTTCTCATTTAAACCAAAAAGATCAGCAGTTATGCTCTTTTCGGAGAGCAGCAGTTTTTTTCCTTGTAACCCTGCCATGCACACCATTGTTGTTCAGTGTTCTCCTGATGGTGGACTCATGAAGTTACCTTGGATTTACAAAAATTCTAAAGGGCTCACAAACTTTCAAGCACTGCTGTAGATGTGTTGAAGCTGACCTTCATGTCCATGAGCTGCATGACCTCGGGGAAGACCTCGATAGCGTTGGAGTGAGCGATGAGTGTGTGCATGCGTCTGCAGTTGAGGATGGTGGTGGGCACTGCTTTCAGCCTGTTTCCACTCAGATCCACTTCCTCGAGCTCCTCCAACTTCGCCATTTTACTGCACAGCCACAGCACACACATACAGGTGTTTATCCTGGCTCAGAATTCTAGTGTATTTACACGACCTGCATTGCTTACGTGTCAGGCTTAAAACACCTTCAGAAGAATTAAACCCTACAGGCAACAATTACAACTAAACTACACAGCTTTAATATCATGACATAAATGACATTCTCCATCAGCAAGGACTTGTTTGGAGTTAGAGTAGAAACTGGAGCTGTGAGGCTAATATGGCATAACAAACACTACGACTCAATAGTCACCTAAAATAGCATTGTTGTTGTAAAAACAAATAACCACCAAAAATGATTTTAGTTCAGTGAAACCTCAGTAAGCACTATTAATCACTAGAATAAGAGAAATTAGTCCATAAACCTCGATAAACACTAATAATCACTAAAATAGTAGATATTAGTCCATAAACAACCTCAATAAACACCATTAATCACTAGAATAGGAAATATTAGTCCATAAACAACCTCAATAAACACTATTAATCACTAGAACAGGAGATATTACTCCATAAACAACATCAATAAACACTATTAATCACTAGAATAGGAGATATTAGTCCATAAACAATCTTAATAAACACTATTAATCACTAGAATAAGAGATATTAGTTCATAAACAACCTCAGTAAATACTATTAATCACTAGAATGGGAGATATTAGTCCATAAACAACCTCAATAAACACTATTAATCACTAGAATATGAGATATTAGTCAACAAACACTATTAATCACTAGAATAGGAGATATTAGTCCATAAACAACATCAATAAACACTATTAATCACTAGAATAGGAGATATTAGTCCATAAACAACCTCAATAAACACCATTAATCACTAGGAGATATTAGTCCATAAACAACCTCAATAAACACTATTAATCACTAAAATAGTAGATATTAATCCATAAACATCAATAAACACTATTAATCACTAGAATAGGAGATATTAGTCCATAAACAATCTCAATAAACACTATTAATCACTAGAATAGGAGACATTAGTCCATAAACCTCAATAAAAACTAATAATCACTAAAATAGGAGATATTAGTCCATAAACAACCTCAATAAACACTATTAATCACTAGAATATGAGATATTAGTCTATAAACAACCTCAATAAACACTATTAATCACTAGAATAGGAGATATTAGTCTACAAACAACCTCAATAAACACTATTAATCACTAGAGCAGGAGATATTAGTAATAAACAGCAGGCGAAACAGTACTAAGCAATACTCATAAGCTTTGTTAATTTTTTTTTCACTACAAGTGTGGTTGAGTGTGTGTAAATGGAGTGCGTTGATTGTAAAAGCATCCTTGGGTTTGAGAAAGACGCTATATAAGTGTAACATTAATTCATATTCTTCAGTGGAAAATAAGATATTACAGTCTAGGTTGAGTCACTGGTATACTAAAGGTTTTTGGTGGTATATAAAGGCTACATCCAGCCCAAAGAGCCCAAGATTCCCAGTAGCTTAAAGATTTGTGTGTTTTGTCTGTGTGTGTGTGTGTGTGTGTGTGTGTGTGTGTGTGTTACCTGGCTGGAAAGGTTTGCAGGTGGTTGTATGCGAGGTGCAGTATCCTCAGGTGTGTGTGTCCGGTCAGTAGAGGCACACACTTGTCAGTGAGGTGGTTATTGGTCAGGTAGAGTTCCTGTAGAACACTGTTGCTCTCCTCTGATAGGCTGGAGGGAGGAAGGCTCTCCAGCTTATTGGCTGAGACGTTTAGGCACCTTAAACTACAAACAACAACACTGAAGGTTAACTGAAGTGTTATGACACATACAGCTTACTTCATTCTAGCTTTCTGTCTGCCTGACTTAGTGACTGAGTCACTCTGTAAAGTATGGACAGAGCAGTGTCACTAAAACATGAAGCCTCCACAGCTCTAGCGCTCCTGCTGGCTGCCTGTGGTATGACGTGTCGCTGTAATGTACTGACTACATACAGAGCTTACTACTGTTAGCATTGTGTTAGCTAGCACATTAAAGGCATTTTAAAGTAGCTTTAAATAACCCTGTAATGCAGGGTGGTCACTACAGTGGACATTTAATTATAAGTCCCGTTACAGAATTATTTACATGGTTATATGGGTCGGCTTTTGACCATTAGGTGGGTTTTTGTTAAATGGGGTGTAGTTTTGGTTACAAGGGTGTGGTTCTTGTTATAGGGATGTGGTTTTGATTACATGGGTGTATTTTTGGTTACAGCTGTGTGGTTTTGGTTATAGGGGTGTGGTTTTGATTATAGGGGTGTGTTTTTTGTTACAGGGGTGTGTTTTTGATCACAGGGGTGTGTGTTACAGGGATGTGGTTTTGATTACAGGGGTGTATTTTTGGTTACAGCTGTGTGGTTTTGGTTATAGGGGTGTGGTTTTGATTATAGGGGTGTGTTTTTTGTTACAGGGGTGTGATTTTGATCACAGGGGTGTGGTTTTGGTTACAGGGGTGTTTTAAGTCGTATTTGGTCTTTTTTATATAATGAATGTATGAAAGAGTTAAACTTTTGTATATGTAATACCTCTCTGATTTGAGAAAGAGGTTGCAGGGAAGCTCCACCAACTGGTTGTGCTGGATGTCCAGAACCTCAACCGCAGCCCGGTCCACTCGATCAGGCAAACGTTGCAGATGGTTATGACCTGCCAGAACCTTCCTCAGACTACTACTGCAAAAGAGCCTGGGGGAGGGGGAGAGAGAGAGAGCGAGAGAGAGAGAGAAAAAGAAAGAGAGAGACACAAAGGCAGAGAGAGAGAGAGAGAGAGAGAGAAGGGGGGGGAGAGAGAAACGGAGACAGAGAGAGAGAGAGAGAGAGAGAGACGGAAACACA
>BRDA01001397.1:22324-48102 GCA_036984385.1 Crenuchus spilurus | reverse complement strand
TCCATACAGGCTGCATAGCACCAACCAACCCAAGAAGAATCAGCACACAATGTTAGAACTGATTTTAAACCAGGCCAGAACGAGCCACATCATATGATTATTAAGTCATTGCTATTATATATCACCATTATGTGCCCATTAGAGAGAACTTGGAGAAGTAACAGGAGCAGTTTAGCAGCAGGAAAAGACTGAAGAAGCTCAAAAAAGTCCAGTGTGTCCATTAAGCTTTATAATATCTAAGCTGATACAAATAAGATTCTCATATATATATATATATATATATATATATATAGAGCTTGGAAATATAGAAACAGCTAGTCATGTCTGGATTTAAATGAGAGGAACTCATTTTCTAAAACGGTTAAATTAAACTCAGCCCACCTGATTCTATTAATGAGTTCATTCTTTAATAAACCAGCCTAATTAAGAGAAAACCCTAAAATCTACAATGCTTCATAAAATCTAGTGACACCCCACCCCAAGAAAAAACCTAAACTGCCCCATAAAATCTAAATTGACCCCCAAAATCTAAACTGATCCATAAAACCTAAATAGCCCATTATCTTCCAAAAAAGTAAACTGCCCCGAGAAAACCTAAAATGCTCCTCAGAAACCCCAACTGTCCCCCAAAAACTGAAATTCTCTCCACATTTCATAGACTAGCAATAAAAATAAAATGGGTTGTCTCCATTTTTGGGTTAGGTTTTCACAGTATCTGGGGACCCAACCCAGGTGAGCATGCTCAGACAGCCCCACCTGGCATGCATCACTCATCACTGAGCTGTGCTCAGGTGTGTAGGGTTTTGACACCAGCCCTGAATGTTTTTTGAAAGTGAAAGTAAAAAGTTTCTGCTGTATTCACTTTTCCTTTGCTAAATAATCAGATTTTTCTTTAAACTGCTCTTGAAAGTGTCCTGGCTCTAAATGTCAAATGGGCTTAAATTTGTCCGTCAAGCTCCAATCACTTCCTAAAAAGGTCTGTTTAAAGGCCACTTTACCCCAACAGGCTCTGAGATCAGCCCAGTGAGAGCAGTCTGGCAAGTCTCCAGACAGCCTGTTCACTCCAGCCTTTGATGTGAGGAGTCAAAGGCATCTTTACAAACCCCTACAGGCTGGTTCTGCATTTTGTTTCAGAATTGCAGCTCATCAAAAGTCTGAGGACACCTCGGCTTTCTCTGATTCATGTGACTTTCACTATTATTTTACAATTAAGAAGTAAATGTTTTAGTTTTAGTAACAGATAAGTTTACTATAGCGCTGAAGTTTAATGGTCATCCTGTAGTAGAGTCATGCCTATACATGGATGTAACTTTGCTTTGAAAAGTGTAGGGCACAAGAACAAGGACCAAGACCAAAAATTCACATTCCCTTTAAGAAAGTAAGTCCTCGTGCATGAACATTCAATTTTAAAATGCAACATAATTGAGAAATTGAACCTCTGAGTGTGAAAATAGTGCTGCAGCAAAAACTGCCCAATTAGAAGCAAAATGCTTATTTTAAATGCTTATTAGTTAAAAGGCACATCACTAGAAACCTAATTATCTTTATTTTTTAAATAAACAAGTTTAATAAACATTGTTAAAATGTAAAAATTTTAACAACATAGAAACAGTTACACATTGAAAGGAAGCCACAATTTCAAAGTCTGTCCCTGTTTTTGTGATGTCACAGCAACCAATGCATTTACATACCGTCTATTCAGTCTATAGATGTTTAGCCCCGACCCCTTTCACACTGAAGGTGTTTCACTCTGGACTAAACAATACAGGACAGCCAATTAGAACAGAGGTCATTTACATATATTCAAGATGCAGTAATAAAAGTTTGTTTATTCTAGGGGATAAAGAGAGATTGGGAAATGGTTGTGTAAACCTGAATTTTGGCTCAACACAAATGTAGGCTATGGGCAGGTTCATGTGTAAGGCTCATGTATTTAAAAGCCGAGTGTGCCCAAACTTTTGACTTGCACACGCACATATCAGATTAGTTGAAAGCACAGCATGGGTCAGTACGCATGCAGAACATAGCATAACATTCGTAAAACAGCCGACCACACGACAGCAAAGAGGAGGTGAAAACAGCTGCCGTACTTGGAAGCTCAATGCCGGGAAATGGAGCTTGGTGTCTCCCTGTGTCACCAACAAATAAAGGACTGGTTAAAAAGCACATTGAAACAGCACATTCAGTCAGCACGTGCACCACTCTCAAAGCTGTGACCTGCCAAGAACAAGATCTGTTTATACAATTTATTAATTATTCATAATTTTTTAACTAATTTTCTTGTTAATTTAATGTGTTTTAACAGACAGCTTCTTGCATAACAAACATGATTTTCCAGAGGGCAAAAAAGTGTTATTTGAATTGACACAAATCAAATGAGTGATCCTGACAATAAGTGAGTCATCTAAAATGAGTGACTGACTATAATCAAACTGACTAAAATGAAGGACTCCGACTATAATTGAGTCAAATATGAGTGATCCTGACTGCAATCAAGTTCACTAAAATTTGTGATTCTGACTATAATTGAGCCTATGAATGACAGTGGCTATGATAAAGTTTGCTAAAATAAAGAACTGCATAAAAAAACATTTGTATACCAATCAACCTTTTCTGGTGTTAGAATGGCAACAACCAAGACAAAGTCAATGTCTTTCAGTATCCCATTAAAAAAAACTACATTTTTATCCATTCACTACATTAAAAACTCTAATCTGGATGTGTTTTCTTAGCTTGTACACACATTAGTCTCTGCTCTAGGTCAACAGATTCATTAAATGTGGTTCTATTCAAAAAGAGGTGGTGGCTATATCGCACGCAACAGAGGAGGCAAAAGCATTCTATCACCTTTACAGTTGGCAGGTTGGACAAACTTTATATTCCCATTCAGGCTAATTGCAAGTTAATGTTTTTGTGTGTTCTGTTTACATGTGAAATGTTTGTTTTTGTTTTTTTGTTGAGCTAGAATTACCTTGTTGGTCAATGGGAGCATTTTAAAGGCAATCCCCTGAAATGGGCATTTCTGACTCTAATAGTTTCAGGAAATGGGTGATTCAGACACTATTAGAGTTTCAAGGTATTTTCGAGGTAAATTAATTACTCTTACTCTAATCAGATTTTCAGATATTGGTGATTCTGACTATCATAGTTTCATGAAATAGCTGATTCAGAATCTGACTCATCTGAAATGACTTCTCACTCTAATCGACTCCCCTGAAATGAGCAACTCTGACTCCAGTAGTGTTTCCTGAAATGACTGATACTGACTCTTAATTAAAATGTGTGTAAAACCCCAAACCTTCAAATTTTGCAAACTTCTGATTTTTGACGGTATCTGCTGAAATACTAATACCAGCTGCCATAACTCATTCAGATTTACAGAGTATCCATCCATGTTTGTGCATAAAAATTAGTTAATAATATGACAGGTAGAAATTTCTAGAGCTTCTGTAAGTCTGTTTGTGGTGCACAGGACACTAGAGCTGGGCGATATGGCAAAAACATTTATCACAATATTTTTTTCTATATTGATCGATCTCAATAATTATCACAGTTTTACATTTTCGTTAACAAACTTCAGAGCAGAAAAGTGAGAGCAGACAGACGCGCAGCAGCGAGAAGCGAAGTGACTTGTGCTGCTGTGTAAAGATGCAGTTCTTGTCTCTCAGCTCTAGAGATTGACGTTGTTTACTAGTTTCTCTGCTCACATTACAGCTGTTTATGCTCGTTTCTCTTGTGCTGCGTGATTATGGTGTAACCGTTGGCGGTGCTGGTGAGGAGGATCTAACAGGCAGCAGCATCACACAACTCAGGAGACTCTCTCTAAACTCAGTTCTCAAGAATACAAGCACACACTGAAACTCTCAGCTGCTCTCCTCTCTCTCTCCCTCTCTTCCCAACCGCATGCAACTCTGTTTGTAGACCCGCCTCCACACTGCAGCCATTGGACGGGCTATGTTCCCGCCGATGCACCAATCCGGGGAGAGGGGTGGAGCCGCCGCCGACAGGAGAACTAGAGCAGCAGACACGTGCAGGGCATGTAACAGACCGTCAAGCTGCTTAGACGTGAAATGGAAACAAACATTAATGCTTATCAAATTCTACTGTCCCGGCTTATCATCGTCATCGAGGGAAAACTTATCGTGAAACAAATCGATATCGTTTTATCGCCCAGCAGTACAGGACACACAGACACATCAACACAGCAGAAAACATTAACAGCTTCAGCAGGAAGGGTTAGCTAGCAATGCAAAGAAATTCAGTTCTTAGTTTAACCCTGCTGGCTCTCCAAATCACCTAGAAGATTCTATGTAATTCAATTAAATCACATTAACAGCTGTAACGTAACCCAAACAAGAACCAGTTCACTCAAAAATCATATTCACAGACTGGTCCAAGTGAACACTGACAAGACGTTTGCAGTCCAAACATCACTTCTTTCAGGAATTGTGAATCTAATGTTGCTAACATTAGAGTTCAATAGTCACCCAAATAGCCTAGTAGTTTTGTAAAAAATACATCACTAAAAACCACTCATACCTCATCCAAATCGTTAAGTGTAAAAAGAAGTGTTGCTTTGAGGCTAACATTGTTAAACACTAGAAGTCAATAGTCACCTCAATGGCCTAGTCATTTCTGTAAAAGTCTATCATCAATATTTGTCTCAAACCTAATCCAGATCTTAATGGAAGTGTCCCAGACTAGTGGGTGTGGTTTAGGACACAGCTATAAAACAAATCAGCTCGCAATGACTTACAATGTCTCACTGTGCCTCACACTGTCTCTTAAATCACATCCACTAGTCTGTGAGAGCTTCATTATGATCTGGAGGAGACTTAAATGGCTTGAGAGAAGACATGATTTTACAGAAACAACTTGGCTAATTTAGGTGACTATTGAGTGTTTGTTGGCAAAATTTGGACTCAAATGCAATCTTTGGCTGATTGACTACATCTGAGCTATGTGGGAAAAATGTAAATATGATTTGGATTAATTTGACTTTAAAATGCAAAGTCACTGCCATTTTAAATCGTAATAATTAAGAAATTAAACATGTATGACAGTCCAAAACACACAGGGGGCGCTAGAGAGTCAGAACCTGCCAGAGACCTTCAGAAAGCACACAGTGTTATAAACAGGCCTCCATTAGGCCCTGTGAAATGAAACATCAGCCTGGCTTTGCTTTAATCTTCCTGCAGTTTGATGGGCTGATGGGAAAAAGATCACAGGCGCCGCTGAGCTCCAGCTGGACTTTAACAGAGTACTTCACTCAAAACTGCCACCAACAAGTCAATTAGCTTACAGATGACCTCATGCTTAAAGGGTGATATTTGATTTCCTGCCAGTGGAACACTTAACATACTGGTCTAGTGGTCTAAAAGACGCCTCTACAGTACAGCTACAGCAAGTACCAAAAGAATCCAGTTTTTTCAATACTCAAAACTTAGCAATCAAGTCTACACTCTAATTTTCTATATGTTGTGTGTTGCACCAGTCGGGCACTGTATTTTACAGTATTTCACTGTATGTTACTGTGTTAAGGTATTCAGCTTCATCTTACTATATGTTACTGTATTTTACTGTACTCAGCTATATTTTACAGCAGGGTTTTTGCAGGTTTCAGTGAGTTAAATTTAAAACTTTATTAAGACCTTTTAAGACCATTCTGAGTGAAATTTAAGACCAATATGACAAACTGCCAAAAACAAACATTCTAATGATCTCAGATATTCTCAAAACATTTTATTTATTAATTCAATTATAGAAAATGATTCATTTAATTCAATATTAGAACAGATAATCAAAATAGTTACATTCACGACACAAGTAACCTTATAAACACAACACTAGAATGTCTAAATACAACCTCACCCTACATATGTCCACGTTTTTCTTTTATATCACCAATCTTAGGTTTTGAGTTGCGCAAGCTTGTCTTTGTATGCCCTTCTCAGAGCATTTGACTTCCTTCATTATGTCATTCTCATTTAGCCAGAGAGAGAGATTGAGCGCACAGGAGAGATTTTTGTACAATATTGAGTTCATGTGCATGCAAAAATCTTCTTGCTCGCATGCTCAGAACTGTGGCACAAACACAACACCATATCCAATATCACCAGGAAAAGTCGCTAGATTTGTCGCTAGTCACTTTTTTTGAAAAAAAGTCAGAAAACTCTCTAAATATAGCAACGAAATTTGCCAGCAGTGTATTCACGATCATCATCATGCAGTTATCATGGGATTTGTAGTTTAATGGCAACGGCCCACACCAGAAACCCCCTCAGAAACACAGAGAACAGAACTACATTTACACTGATGCATTTAGTCGATGTTAGCAGAAGTTAGCAAAATTAACTTCCCATCAGACCAACTTTTATGGAATTAAAAGAAAAAATGTAAGACTTTAATAAATGTAAGACCTTGGATGGATATCTGGCTGTTTTTAAGACTTTTTAAGGTCTTAAATTTAAAGTTCTGAATTTTAGACTTTTTTTTAAGACCCCACGGGAACCCTATACAGTATGTTCTCGTATTTTACTGTACATTACTGTACTCAACTGTGTTTTAAGGCATTTAGCTGTATTTTACTGTATGTTACTGTATGCTATGCATGCCTGTAGGTATTACAGACATAAAAAATTTGAAGAGACAAGGTAGCTGTAAAAATCTGTTTTAGAAGTTGTGTGTGCGCGTGTGTGTTTGTGTTTGTGTGTGTCTTACAGGGCAGTTCAAGGCCGGGGGGTCCACAGGACGGTCTGAATGCAGGAGGTGAGTGGCGTCCATCAGCCAAATCTGACTCAGCACACTGAGCTTCACCATGCATCACCGCCAACCCCAGCCTCAACCTCTCAGCATATGACTGAGCTCTGAGAGAGACAGAGTGGGGGAAGGGGAGTGAATGAAAGAAAAGATAGAAGGAAAAGTTGTGTGGTGGAGATGGAAAGAAAAAAAAGAGTGCCAGAGAGAAAGCAAAAGGGAGAAGACAGAGAGAAACAGATGAGTGTATATATTGGTGATTATGGAGGTGTAAAGTAAAACCTGTGATTATGTAGTGCTGGTGCAGATTACATTGTGTACACAGATGACAGAAGACTGTGTTGTTGTGTTCAGTGTAGAACACTTCGCCAACCTTTGTTTTACCTCTTTGCAGCCGAGGGCGATTTCGCAACTATGATAGCATTTCTGTAGTCTGGAATCTGAGGAGGAAAACAATACAACAAGCCATCAATTCAAGCATCTGTAACTGAGCTAAAACCTCTCTGCTGATTTCGTCTGGTAGCTGGACTGAGGTCAACCAAAATGTAAACCAATCATCCACATTTAGACAAAACTGCTATCAAGGTGTAACTCTATGGAACCAAATGTGCCACTGTCAGTCTGTTCAGAGACTTGGGCATTTTCTCTTCTAACTCATTTAAACTTTCTTTTAGAGGAGTTAAAGTTTGTGTATGTTCATTTTTGATTTTAGTAAAACAAGGAGAGTATAAGATCAGAGCTTCCTGTAAACTAGTGTTTTCTATCACTATACAAAAGATGAACGAGGCTTCCTTAATTCTTTTAGATTATGCAGAAATTACTGTATGCTATTTATTTTTGTTTTTTGCCCAAAAGATGTGATGTTTTTAAACTTAGCCATACAGATTACAGGTCATATAAAAAAAAAAATAAATAAATAAAGTTCTGAAATGATTTGGAACATAAAGGCTTGTTCCCCACCTCCTCCTGTATGTACTGCAACAGAAAGGGTGAAGCTCGCAGGTTGTCTACAGGGAAGTTGAAGAAGCCCTGGATCTCCTTCTGATGTAGATCCATAGTGATGATGTGAGTCAGGCCTGTGAAAAGAACACACAGATCCAAAAGAGAACCTGTTTATACTTGTTCAATGCTTCTTCTTTAGTATCAGGATTTTATCTGGACAGAGATTATCCACAAAAAACAGATGTAAACACTATTTAAAACAGACTCAGTAAAACCATTTCTATGAGATGAACTCAAACACCACCCAATACAAGCAAAACCTCAACCAACAAAACCAAACCAACACCACCCAATACAAGCAAAACCTCAACCAACAAAACCAAACCAACACCACCCAATACAAGCAAAACCTCAACCAACAAAACCTCAAGCAACACCACCCAATACAAGCAAAACCTCAACCAACAAAACCTCAACCAACACCACCCAATACAAGCAAAACCTCAACCAACACCACCCAATACAAGCAAAACCTCAACCAACAAAACCAAACCAACACCACCCAATACAAGCAAAACCTCAACCAACAAAACCAAACCAACACCACCCAATACAAGCAAAACCTCAACCAACAAAACCAAACCAACACCACCCAATACAAGCAAAACCTCAACCAACACCACCCAATACAAGCAAAACCTCAACCAACAAAACCAAACCAATACCACATACAAATATATTACTTTGTATATATTTGGTCCGGTTAGTTTTTTCACACTGCATTTTTGCGAGTGCACCAAAGTCCTGTCATCATCACTTACGTGGTGTGCATCTTCCTACACTTGACATGAATTGGTTTGTAGAAGGACGTGCATCTGATGTTGGCATGTGTTTACCTTAAGATGACATTGCTCTGCTGTCCTGTCATATCCTTTCTCTCTCATCCTCTCAGAAAATAAGCTGCACGTTTCAGCATTTTTGTGCATTTTTCAAGCTGACTCTTCACATGTTCATCAGCCCAAATTTCACATTTCGTCTCCTTCTCGCTCCTGTGCTACCACGGCTCTTTTTGTTGCTGTTCTGCTTATTTTTCTTCTTCTGTTGTTGAATGTTTGCCTCAGCTTCCTGCATTTGGTTTGAAAGTCTGAACTTTCTAGAAAAGGGTTTTCACACTGCACACGAACCAAACCGTGGTTCAGTAGATCTGGACCGAGACCACCTCTTCTGTTCGGACCAAATTTTGCTCCTTTGGTCCGGACCATGATTCGCGGCCCCTTTCACCCCTGCTATTTTGGTTCGGACCAAACTGAAAAGTCAGAAAGTCCAGACCAAAGCACCCGAAGTGACAGTACCTGTGTAAGGTGTGCTATGTATAGTACATGTAATGTAACATATATGTAATGTAAGCAGGTGCACCTGGAGGACAGTCAGGTATGTTGATTACCTGCTTTAGCCAGCATGGAGGCCAGCAGTTTACAGACAATGGAGCCCCTCTTCCTCATCTTGCACTGTTTGCTGTAGGGGAAGTACGGGATAACCCCGATGATGTTCTTAGCGCAGGATGTCTTTAGTGCATACGCCATCACCAGCAGCTCCATTATCGCAGTGTTTACATCTCTGAGAGGAGAAAAACACAAGATACTTTGACAATGATTTTAATAAAAACTGTATTTCAATATGTTCAGACTCTCTCCAGCATTATTAATGTCACCTATATAAATAATAATAGTTTATGTTAAAATGAAGGAAAACAGTTTTTTTGAAAAGTCAGTTCAACTCATTTCAACATCCTGTTTACCACAGCAGAAATATGATTTCACAAACACATTGTTTGTTTGGAAACATCACTGATCCTGATCGATCCACTATTAGGTTACTGTGAGCATTGGCCGGTTCCTGGCTACCTTGACTCTTCAACTATTAACCCTCTGGATTCGGCTCTCCTGCCAGTGGCACATTAATGAAATTCCGCAAAACACTTATATAACTCTGCAAGATTTTATGCTAGAAACAAAGTTAAACATACCCCAGAAATCTTAAATCTTACTTTTCAAAGCTTGAACTGAAATACATATTTTTAAGATTCCTGAGAGGAGGTTCAATAAGCAGAGACAGGTCTGTGAGAGAGACTCAGACAGTTGTGCATATTTTCCTGCCAAAAGATGCAATCCGTCATTCAAATGATAATAAAATGGTAATTTACAGACATTCCAATGGTGGGTTCCAGCGGCCTGGAATCTGTGGAATGTGAATTGAACAAAGACATCTCACCTGAGATGCTCCTGAACTAAAGACCTCTCATCTGTGTGTTTCACACCTATCTGATAAATATTCAATGTAGGGTTAGTGGCTGAGTGAAAACACAGTGTCACCTCACATTTGTTAAGCTTTAGAAATAAAACTACATTTCTAATATCTGTAATGACATGTGTAGGTAACACCTCTATTTATTCAGTTCGGAGCTCAATAGTCTTGGCTAGAAATGTTTAGTGTTTTTTTCACAATATATAAGTTTACAGCAGATTTAATCTAAATATAGATTTATGACACACTTACTGTTTTGACACTGTTGTCGCTGAGTATGTGCTGAACAAAAGCCTGTGTAACACTTTGGAAAAAATATATGTAATTAAAAAAAAAAAAAAAAAAAAAAAAAAAAAAAAAAAAAAAGTCAACATGTCAGACTACATCAGAGTCTCTGAAACACCTGCCAAAAGATCATCTGACTGACCATAATCCTACCTAATGTTTCAGAATAACTTGCTCGTTTAGTCACCAACTCGAAAAGACATTCTGGGTTCTACACACCCCTGTCATTCAACAAAAAAATGTTCACGCCATCATTCCCACACCTCTGACTAAATTTTCAATACTAAACATAAGTTGGTGTCTATGCTTACTTCATATTAGATGAAATATGTACAGACTCATTCCAAAAAATTAGAATATCACAAAAAAGTAGATTAATTTATATAATTCCATTCAAAAAGTTAAACTTCCACAGATAATAGATTCAGGGCCCACAATTTAAACGATTTCAAGTACAGTATTTATTTATTTTCACATAATTTGGGCTTCCACCTCATAAACCCTACGAAAACAGGATTTCAAAAAATTAGAATACTGTGGAGAAATCAGCCCAAATTACTTCAGTTTTTGCAGAAAAATAGAAATTAGGATCACATCAAATCAATCAAAACATGGTACTTTCAAAGCAATATGTCAATCTTCAGTACTTGGTTGGGTGCGACGTGGCATTGAGACAATCAACCTGTGGCATTGACTGGGAGATATGGAAGCCCAGATTTCCTTGATGCTTGCTGACAGCTCGTTTGTTGTTGGGTCTGGTGGCCCTCATTTTCCTCTTGAGAATACTCCATAGATTCTCAGTGGGGTTTAGGTCCGGCCAGTCAAGCACTGTGATGGCATGGGCATCAAACCAGGCTTTGGTGCTTCTGGTGGCATCGGCAGGGGCCAGGTCCTGCTGGAAGATGACATTTGCATCTCCATACAGATCCTCAGCAGAAGGAATCATGAAGTTCTCTAAAACATTCTGGTAGACTGTTGCGGTGACCTTGGATTTAAGAAAATCAGTTTACCAACACCTGCACCAGACATTGCACCCCAAATCATGACTGACTGTGGATATTTCACACTGGACCTCAAGCAGTTTGGGTTCTGTTCCTCACCTGGACTCTGCAGATATATGACTTCTGTACAGTATGTTAGTTAGTCTGAACGCTGTGGAGGGACTTTTGGAAAGTGGGCTCTCGCAGTACGGTGAATGTAAACACAGGATTTCTCACTTCCCACCGTGGTGCTGCTGCGTGCACTGCACGTCATTTCACCCCCCCCCCCTATTTTTCTAAACAGTGTTCAATCTGATTGGTTCTTCCTGTTTTACTTTTTAACATTTTTCCATTTGACAACAGCTGCTTCTTATATATGTATTTTCTTTTATTTTGCTTTTGGTTACAATTTATTATTTATTTTCATTTTAATTTATTTACACACAAATTTGACTACACAGCTATAGTGAGCTATTTTTAGAACACAGGCCCACATAGTAACGTGACTACAGGCTTGCCCTACCAGTATGGTCTGACTGCACAGCCACGGATTTACGCCAGCAGTTTTATGCCAGTGGCAGTGCATACGCGGTAAACACATGTAAACTGTGAATGTTAAAGGAGGTTTACGACATTGTGTTGCAATGCATATTTCCATACAAGAAGGAAGATCGCTGCCTATATATGTGCGATGTGACATATGCTGTGACAAATATCATTGCCCGTTTTGCTCCCTAGTTTATTATAAGCCAACATCAGCCAGTAAACTTAGGAGTCATCTCAAACTACTTTTTAACCGAGCAGTCCAACATGAAGGTAAGTCAGTTAACACAACAATAACAGTCTTTTGACATAACAGTACAACATATGTTGTACAATAAGTTACACAATATAGATAGATAGATAGATATATACTTTATTAATCCCTTGCGGGAAATTCAATATCTAACATAATAATACATAGTAACATAGTAATAGTTATCTACAATGGCGAACATGTCATAGCTGTATATAATTATATAAATAGACTAATTATATAAATATCAGACTTCGTAAACTGAATGTATGATTAAGCCTCAAATTACAACTTTAAAACAGTTTACTCAACAAGGTTTATATACCTTGTTGTCATTTGAGGCTTAATCATATTTATATAATTATATACATCATTAGATATTGTACAATTTATGTTGTACTGTTGTGTCAAAAGCCGGTTACTGTCATTACTAAGCCTTTCAGAGACCTACAATTATTTTTATGGCCCCACACTTTATAGAATTTATTTTCTCATGTTTCAGGATACACTATTCACCGATGTGGCTTAGGATGCAGGACACAATTCCATTACCACTGCATATACTGTCAGTCAATGGTGCTGCGTACAGAAGACTTTGAAAACCATTTGATTGTAAGACTAAACAATCAATCACAACACCTCTGTCAAAGCCATGTTCTACAAGTCCAAAGCTGTGCCCACCTAGTGCTGAGCCATGCACACCCAGTACCAAGCCGTGCCCACCCAGTGTAAAGCTACATGCACCCAGTGCAGATCTGTGCGCACCCAGTGAAAAGCCCAGTACCAAGCAGTTCCCACCCAGTGCCAAGCCATGTCCACTCAGGGCAGAAGACGACCTGGGAATTTATGCACTCAAAAGAAGAGTTCGCGTGAGATCTGTTGTCCGGGAAAAATGTCCTATGTGCAAAGTTCTTATGAACAGATGCAACATCAGAAAGCATACTGACCGTAAACATACAAACCAGGAGCTTTTTGATGTAAATTCTAAATACCACCTCAGGAGTGAGTGTATTGATGAGGTTAATGGTGTCTTTTCTGTCCAAGACATTTTCTTCATTTATTTATGCTTGAAGTTCATTCAAGTAGTAATAAAAAGGCATTATTTGTATTGTACCATCAATATAACTGGCTGTGAAGTATTTGTTGGCCTAACATATTCTTTATTTTTGGGGTATGTGTGTATTAGTATTATCATCCATTTATTGTTATCGAGGTGAACTGCTCAATATATCGCAATATTGATTTTAGGCCATATCGTCCCAGCCCTACTGTGGAGTGCTCTTTCACAAATTGGTTGTGAAGGACCTGCAATGACTTGAAGTGAAGAGATTTTCATTTACAAGCTGTGAAACCCGCTGGCAGTCCCTGTATATCAGTTTGGTCTTTCGGCCAAAATTCAGTCCTGTAGACTGAGATTTTCACCACTGCTGGTTTGTATGACTGTACATTTCCATATACCTGCAAATTCAGTTACTTCCTTCACACTATGACCTTTGACATGCAACTACAATTTTGCCAGTCATTACCATTTGATTTGTGACCCATTTTCCACACACTGAACAAGACATTCACTCCACCTATTCTCAATCCATCAATCCTGTCACACACCCTGCAGGTATTTATAGCCTGATCATATTCCTGCAGCACAATCTGCAGGAGCCTGAAGCTACTACCACCTTAAACATGCAAGGTGGCTCATTTTGGGGTCGAGGGAGACTAAATAACAAGCTGGGTTTGTCCATATGGTTGACAGTTTGCTAAACTGGGTTATTTTTAACTCAGACATTTTTAGAGCTGATTTAGTTCAGAACTCTCAAACCATATAAAGGCAACATGGATTGTGTGAATGAGGCCCATCTGTGAAATCAATTTCCTGCTTTAAAACAGAATGACTTCCTCTCTTGTTGCAATGATGACACTGAATCATCTCATAACTTTATTACATTCATCACAGCCACGATCACAGTAATCACAGTCAGACTGTCATTTTCTCAGACTCTGGGGGCAAAGAACAGGAAACAAAACTGAGAGTGGGCATCTGTTCACTATGCATCAAAATATGTTTTTTTAAACTAATAAACTAAATGCAGGACAACTGATGAGATTGGAATAGCATCGGAGCATCTGAGGTACATCTACCTCAGATGTAGTCCCTTTATATCTTTTAGACAAATTTGCTTCATTAGTTTAGAACTGGAGCTGCAAGGCTAACTTTACAACTAAACTGTTTAGGTGACTATTGAGTTTGTGTTTGTTAGTAATCACTAAAACTTCTCTTAAACCTCATTCAGAGATTAATGAAGGTATCCTGCACTAATAGACATGTTTTAGGACAAAGTATAACTTACTGTGAGCTTTAAGAAATAAACTTGTGTAGCTGAATGCTGGGTCGGCCATCTTGAAGCAGGAGGTGCTGATCAAGAATCAGTTTTAGTGGTGACTATCTAAATATGGATAAATATGATCCCAGATCAGGATTCAATATGCCCTGCTGCTGTCTGCATGTGGTGATGTGGCTCGAGTGGGTTTTTCAGTGATGCATTTTTGCAGAAACAACTGAGCTGTTTAGGTGACTATTGTGTATTAGTGTTTGCTAGCAAACAAAGTCTCCAAACATGTCTTGGACAAATGACTATATCTGAGGTAAGTTGAAAAATATGTAAATATGATTGTGACTTCACGAATTTTGTCATTCTTAGACACCAAACCAAGCAGAAAACATTACAGACCTGGTAACTGCGAATGTAAATACAATTACAGAGCAAAGTCATAATTATGTATTATACTGAAACAATTACGTAATGCAAACTGAAAGCAAAATGGTAATAGCAGCCCTAGATGTTAGCGTTATTATGTGGCTCAGTCCCACACAGAGACGCCCACACCAGTAACCAAGTGCCTTTCAGACGCAGCCCTGGCACTGTAACCACAGGTCATTCCCACAGTCATTACTCTACTGATATCGTAATTATTTTTCATCTTGCATAACCAAATCCTTGCAGGTTATTCAAGTACTTCAGGGCGTAACAGTTCATAACCAAAACGCTATGAAAATCAAGCATCTCAAAGTCAAACACAGCAACGCTTCAGGATTCAATGCTCTGCTGATACTGCCGCTTTAATGGATAAGTACCAGCTCACCAGTCAAATGCTACTCATATGACCATCTCACTTTACAAACACACACACACACACACACACCCCTACAGTTAAAAGCCTATACTTAAATCCACTACTTGTCCAGAAGTTTGTGGACACCATTTCTAATTACCATATTCAGCTACTTTAAGTCGACACAGATGTACAAATGCACACACACAGCTTGTCTAGCCCCTGTAGTGAAGAACTGCCAATATAATGGGATTCTCTGGGTACCATGCCTAATGCCAGGTATGGACTAGAGGGGTATAAATGCCCCAGCATTGAGGGACCAGTGGAACCATGTTCTCTGCTCCATCCAATACTTCTGTTGGAGACGAGTTGGTGGAGTTGGGTTGAGGTGATGGTGGTGATGATCCAACATCCTGACCTCACCAACACTCATGTGGCTGAATGCAGTCAAATCCTCACAGTAATGCTCCAAAATCTATTAGAAAGCCTTCTCTAGACAGCTACTCCAACAAAAGCAGGAAGACTTTTTAAAGGCCTTATTTTCAAAAGAAGCAATGAACGAACAGGTGACCCAATGCTTTTGTCTATACCCAAATGTATTTCTAAAGGCCTGCTCTGATTGGTCAGGAGGATGTCTGTTTAGAAATGTTTTACACGTGAGGATCTTAGATGCTGCTGGGAGATCAAATATGCCAAGCAATAGTGGTCAGAAAATATATATTTTTAATTGATGGGTCCAGATGGGACCTGAACAATCTGAAGAGCTCTAAATTTGGTGAAAAAGTCAATAATCAAGCCTGTCGTTTTCTCACAGGATGACCATAGAGCTCTGATGATGATGACAACAGTGTAGACTTGTAGACAAACATGGACTGATGACAACTATGCAAAGAAACTACAGAGCATAAATCGAGCTGTCAAGCTGAGGCTGGCTGTGATTACAGCAGGTTTTAAAGGCATAATTATGTACTGATGGTTGAAAGATAAACCTTATTATCATTATAAGTTTAAATGTGAGGGAGGGAGCAAGGTCCTGTCCTCAAGCCTTCACATGAGTCATCAAAACAAAATGACAGTTTGTTTAATTATCCTCCCACATGAGTAAAGACTTTATATAACTAAGGAAATCAAGAACAACCTGTTGCCACATAGGCTGAAGAGATCATCTACTGTGAGTTTAATAGCTTAGAAAGCTACCGAGGCATTACAAAGTGAAGCCTTTACAGTGCATTGGCAAAAACTTGGCAATATGATATATTTTATGCTATAAGTTATGATAATGCGTCAGTGGTGAATTACTTGTCTCCATTGGACTGGAAGAGTCTAATGGCTGCAGATAAATAACAACACTGCAACCAAGAGGTCTTGTTGAACAGTATAGCTTATAGCTCATGAGTTGACCAATCAAGCTCGGTAATATGATGGGCAGTAGTAGTGTTGGCACTGTGAGCAGCTGCTGGGCATCTCTACAAAGTGCTCTAAAATGTCCTGGTAGATGCTGTGTTGATTTGATAAAACACAGTGAACCAACACCAGCAAATGACATCACACATCAAACCATCACAGACTGCAGAAACTGTACACTGGACTTCAGACACCTTCTGTGTCTCTCCACTCGTCCTCCAGACTCTAGCAGCTAATTTACAAATGAATTGAAGCATCTGAAAAGAGGACTTTGGTCCACCGTTTTTGTTCTCTTTAGTCCAGGTAAAATGATTCCAACGTTTCTGGTTCAGGAGTGTTGATATTAGTAATGTGTCAGTTGTAGCTCTGAGAGATACACAGTATTTATACTGCCTGTAGTCATTTACTCAAACTCACAATCACATATTATTATAATGAGCTATAAGCCAGACTAATCAACATTAACACAATATGTCACTTTATGTGCGATAAATATAAAATATAGCTTTTTGAATTAAATATCAACAAACACTTTTTCATTATACACACACACACAACTCAAAAATTTAGGGATGTTTGGCTTTTGGATGAAATTTCAGGATGAACCTATAATGTGCTCTAACCTTTACAGGTGAACTTAATGTGACTGTCTCTAAACTTTTGAATGCACATGTCCAACTGATCAGTGTTTCAGTACTTTTTGCACAACTTAAGCTTCTCTAACAAGCAGCTTAATAACAACCTTCACAACAGGTGTTGATCCATGAACTGACCAATAAAAGTCCTGCTTCAGTTAGAATTGGTATATAAACTCCTCATCAGGCTGTTCAAAATTTGACATCACACCAAGACGACACCTAACACCTGATTAACAGTACCTCACGATTGTGAGACAGAAGAGACCACTGAGCTTAGAGTGTCACACAGTGTCATCAGCAGGTTGTAACAGAGATACAGAGAGACTAGAAGAGTCACAGAAAGGCACAGAAGTGGACGTTCTTTGGTCACATCCAACACTGATGACCGATTCATTGTGAACAGTGTCCTGCAGAACCAGATGATGATGTCACACAACTCCAGACACTTTCAAGGGAGGTGAGAGACACCAAGTGTCATGTCAGACCATTCAAAACTGTTTACATCAGTGTGGTCTATGTGCTAGACAACCTGTAAGAGTACCTTTACACAACCAGCACAGGCATCATCTTGTATGGGCCAAGGAGCATTTACGCTGGACGAGGGACCGGTGGGCCACAGTGCTACTCACTGATGAAAGTCGATTCACGCTGAGCAGAAATGATAGCCGATAATGATGGAGATGTGAAAGAGACGCTATGCATCACCAGCTACTGCCGTCACTAGATGGGTCTTTGGTAATTGTGGTGTTAGTGTGTCTAGTCAATACAGAACTGCATTACACTGTGTGAATGGTACAGTGACAAGCCCACACTACTGTAATAACCTCATTAATCCAGTCATTGTGCCTCTGCATGAACAACACAGACCTCACTGCATCTTCATGGATGACACTGATACAGCTCATCAAGCTCACATCATAAGGGAATGGCTGCTGGAGACTGGGGTACCTCAAATGGAGTGTCCTGCACTGTCTCCAAACCTGCATCCCATAGAAAACCTTTGGGATCAGCAGAGTCCCCGTGTAGAGGCTTCTAACTGTATTCCAGAACCTCAATGACCTGATGGCTGCCGTTAAAGAAGAGAGGGATGCCATGTCTCAGCAGACAATAACTGGACTTGTGAACAGCATGAGATGTTGTTGTCAAGCTGTAATTGATGGTCAAAGGCTCATAACATGTTACTGAGACATTGACATTGTTTGTTGGGGTAAACCCACCACTGTTGTTGACTTTTGTTTCAATAAATAGGTTGAGATGAGAAAATCACCACTGCTTGCTTTTACTTAAATGCCCGATTTTCATGATCACTGTAGTGTGAAATTTTACATTTTACATAAATTTCACCTGAAAGCCAAATATCCCTAACTTCTTGTGACTAGTGTCATTTGTGAGGTATGATTGTACACCTGGTTAAAGTTTGCTTGTGTAAGCTGCAGGTGATCTTTGCTCTTGGTGTGTTTTGTATGCTCAATAAATTGCTTCTTATTAAATAACATGAACAATGACTGCCAACTTAGTTAGCTTACACGCTAACAGCTATTACAGCTTATTACTGTTATTAGGGATGAATATACGAAAGGGTGCAAACCACTTTTTCTACAGTTAGTTAAATAAAGAGCTTGATGTAGCAGGTTAACAGTGCTTACATTTTTTAAAATATCTTACAATCCCAAGCTAATCTGCAAAAGATCAAATGTTAATAAAGTGTTTGTGATGACACAAGAACTTGCATTTCAATAGAAATATATCCAACACAATCAGTTCAGCCCCACCCTTTCACACTGATGTCTTTCAGCCTGGACTACTTGCAGAGTCATGATACAGGGCAGAAAGAAAAGAGCAAATGTATCAGTCTTAAAGGTACATTAACTTTAGTGAATAAAAGAAAGATTTGAAATTGGGATCTCAAGGAAAGAAATAAAAATATTGTAATCATTTCTAAATAGACTACAGTACACTCATCAGTCAGCTCAAGCTGGGTAAAAGGGCGGCTCACCTGGGCATTGTCTGGATGATGAAGATGTCCTGACCTCTGACTGACTCCTTCACATCCACTCTGGTCTCTGTTAAGCACAGTCAGGTTAGTCAGGTTAACCTATATAACACTAACAATACTTCACATTTACTCGTTAGGAAATAATGATTCTATAAGAGATTAACCACTCAAACTATTATACATCCTGCTATAACCACATAAACTGTACCAGCTCCCCATAAACCCAACCCAAACCCACCCTTTCCCCACAAATTCAATCCCACTCCTCTCCCCAAAACCAATCCAACTCCACCCCTTCCCCCAAACCCAACCAGACCCAATCCACACCCCTCCAACCCAACCACACTTAATCTCACTCAGACTCCACCACCTCAATCCTGACCCTCCCCCTACCCATCCCTCCTAAAGCCAAACACACTCCATCCCTCCCTACCAAACCCAACCCTTCTGGAAACCACCTCAATCCCTACTTTTCCCAAACCCAACCTGACCAAACAGCTTCCTCCCAAACACAACCAGACTCCACCACTGATACAGCCTCCAGACACCCTAACAAACCTGATGCAACCTTACCCAGACTCCACCTCTCCCTATCTAACCCAACCGACTCAATATCCACCTTGCCCAAACCAAACTTGACCTGACCTGTCCTTCCCGTCCCCAATATGACCCAATCCCACTCTCCCACACCCAACCCGACCCAATCCCAACCCCGCCTGAACCCAATCTCATCACTACTCCTCCCAAACTCAACCTGACCTCACACCTCCCTCCCAAACCTAACCAGACTCTACCCTTCCACCCACAAACACAACAACCCGACCCCATCCCTCCATCTGGAACCCACCCTAAAACGAAAAAACACAAATATGTAATGCTAATGCAAAAATATTACTATTAATACTATATTATGTAATATTTTGATGAACCGAAAAGTGTCTGTATGTTAAACAGAGCTCCATTAATGTAGGTTAGGACCAGAGAAGCATAGCGTTTTTTGTGTTTGGGGTCTGTTCAGTGGGGATTTGCTGCAGACGGTTTGTACTTTGAACCTGAAAGCTTGGTGACGTAACAGTGTAAACCAGGTTAGTACAACAATGCAGAACAAACAGCTGAAAAAAGAGAAATGAACAATAATGAGAATATCAACGGCTCTTGAACTCACCTCTGTTTGACTCCTGGTACACCACCGACTTCCCCAACTCCACTCCAAGACGTCTGCGGAGGAAAGCGGTATGAATTATGAGCAAAAACACACATACAGTCAGTCAATCCACTCACATTATGAATGTTGTCTTTGTGACTCAAGATCTGCTGCTCAACAAAGGCCACACTGTGTACTGATCTGATCTAAAACTAAAGGCCTCCACTCTTTCACTAGAAGGTAACTGATCAGTTTTGGACCTCATGAGTTTCACAATGCAGGACTGTTCAGATATCCAGACAAAATAAGCCCAAAGTCAAACCTATCTAAAGGAACGGTCAGGGACTTGTGCTGCTTGATTACAGCAGAAATCCTATTCGTTATTAATTTGGTGAATAATGAGATTGTGAATATTGACTGACTTCGGAAACTTGGTCAACTTCATCAACTTCAAATGAAAGACAAATACAACCCCAATTCCAAAAAAGTTGGGATACTGTGTAAAATGTAAATAAAACAAAATGCAGTGATTTGCAAATCTCATAGACTGACATTTTACTCACAATAGAACATAGAACATAGAACACAGAACACATATCAGGTGGTGAAATGAATCATTTTACCATTTCATGAAAAATATTTACTCATTTAACATGTTGGCAGCAACACATTTCAGAAAAGTTGGGACAGCAACAACAAAAGGATAGAAAATAACTGATACTAATAAAAAAAAAACAGCTGCTGGAGCAATTTACAACTAAAGCCTACCTTACACCTAACGACTTTCACGTGATTTTACAGTCACAGACAAATTTTCAAAGAGTGGCTAAAATCATGAGAGTCTTGCTAGAGTCGAGTTCCAGTCACGTCATCTCGATCGTTAAGCGTAAGTTGGTCAGGACTGAAAGTTTGTGTCAGTCTTTTTCGCATCGAGGCGTTCCGATAAAATCAAACATGTTTAATATTATTGCAAGTTGTAAGAGTTGAGCCCTGGTTGACTCGAGCAAATAGTGATGTGAACACTGTCGGGAACCAATAGGAGAGTTACAGAAAGCCGCAAAGGCAAGTATATGAATACCTGGCAGGTAAATATGGCTGGAGAGCTCAGAAACTATGGTTCTCCTGGACTGTAGAAACGGAGGAGAACCTAGTGGAGCTGTGAAGTGAGCAATTTTACCATTTATTACACGACAGAGACGAAAAGGGAAAAAGTGGATAAATTGCAGAAGCCCTCGAAATCCCAGGTGAGTGTGCTATGCTAAAGCTAACTAGCTAACTAAACACTACTGAATGGGGCTATTTAATGATCATTTTAATCTTAAAAGTTACTGTTTTCCCCAACAACTTGAAGAAAATGAGGAGCACGTAGACACACAGGACCAGGAAGGCATGGATGTGAATCATATGTTGACAGTATTTTGAGCTCTAGCACTGTATTTGTAATGCATGTTACTATATTTAGATTTTGCACTACGTTGTCTTATTGTGCGTAGAGTTATTTTTGATACAAAGAAAAGTTTTAATAAATACACATTTTGCAGTAATTCTGCTCTTTACTGCATTAATTCTATGTAAAACGAAAGCAGATGGGAAATAATCTCAAAAGAATCTAGTTGCAGTCTTTAAATTAGTGACACTGCAAGATCCAGTCTTTCCAAAATCTTAAGCCTGCGACTAGACTGTGATTAAAAAGTCTGTAGATATGAGATGGTGTCAGACTTTAGTCTGTTAAAAATCTTTTCAGAATCTTTTCAAAGTCGTTAGGTGTATGGTAGGCTTAAGTCACGAGTCTTTCAGAAGCAAAAATAGGCAGATGGTCACTATTTTTTGCGGGGGGGGGGGGTGGGAACTGTCTAAAAATTTATTTATGGAATTTTAGAAAAATGTTCCTCAGCATAAATATGGGAAGCCTTTGAATATCCCCCATCTACACAACATGCTTCAGAATCTGGAGAAATTGTTGTGCGCAAGGGACAAGGCCGACAGTCAGTACTGAATTCGAGTGATCTTAATGTACTGCATTGAAAATAGACATGTTTCTGTACTGGAAATCACTTCCAGAAATCACTGTCTGGGAAAACAGATTGCTGTGTAATCCATAAATGCAAGTCAAAGCTGCATCATGCCAAATGTCGACACAATCCAGAAATGCCATCATCTTCAAATTGAGAGTCAAACGGAAGACTGTTCTGATGAATGAAAATGTAATTTTTTTTGCATTAGCGTCTATGGTGTGGGCAGCTTACACATTTGAAACGCACCATCAATGCTGAACAGTATAAAGAGGTTTTAGAACAATGTCTCCTTCAGTGAAGGCCTTGCATATGTCAGCAAGACAATGCTAAACCACATCCAGTCACAAGGTCCCTAACCCTAACCACCAGGCCATGGCTGCCCTCAGTTCATGTAATTCTCTTGAATAAAGGGCATAAACTAATCCCAGATCAACATTCTTACTCCACAACACCAGATAAATGGGATAAATGTGTACCTCTGACTGAGCCACATCTTTTTTTTTCATCTCCAGCTAAACCTCAGTCCCATATTAGCCTAACTCATCAGTTAAGTACCACCAGCAGGTGAGTTAGGAGGCATTATCAGGTACCAAAGCAGAAGCTTCTCTCTCAAGATGTGCATAAGTTATGGCTTCTATTTTCTTCAGAAGTACAGAGTTTGGAATTTAAATTAAGGTTTGAACGTTGGACCTTTAACACCTTGTAGCAACAATATTAACCCCGTTTTATGACTTAAGTCTATTTCTGTACACTGACTGGTATTAAGCCGAGTTTACTGTAATAAACTATGTGCTTTTCTTTATGGCTGGTCATCAAGGTCTACAGGATACATCCTATAATGAGGTGTTAACAATAACCCAACTCATCTGGCTTTAATATTTCAGTAGATCTCGATTAGCCGGCTCAGGTGTGTCAGGTTAATGTTGGAATGAATCGCTGCAGGAGCAAAGCCAAGCATTCCTCCTCCCACACAGCAGCTTTTATATTACAATCAAAAGTGCTGTCTATTAACACACACACACACACACACACACACACACAGTAACCAGAAGACATTTACCTTTGGAGTCCAAGCACTAGAACACAATAGTCACCTAAACAGCAACAAAATTTCTTTCAAACCTCACCCAGATGTTAATGAAGGTCTCACAGACTAGTGGTTGTTGTTTAGGATACAATATGACTGACTGTGAACTTTAAGTTGAGTAGATTATACCATCTTGAAGCAGGAAGTGTTGATCTAGAACAACCTCACCCTACATATGTCCGAGTTCTTTATCACCGATCTCAGTTTCAGGGGTTCTGAGTTGCGCAAGCTTGCAAGAGAGAAAGGTTGTGCACACATTAGAGATGTGTATTTGTATTGTATTCACGTGCATGCAAAACTCTTCTTGCCCGCTCAACACATCCACGCGCGCTCAGAATTGTGGCACAAACATAACACCATATCCAATAACACCAGAAAAAGTCGACAGATTTGTCGCTAGTCGCTTTTTTGGGGGGAAAAGTCTGAAAACTCGCTAAATATAGCAACAAAAGTTGCAAACAGTGTTAACCAACAGGTGTGTTATCATGCAGTTATCACTGGATTTGTAGTTCCCACATCAGTAGCCCCCCCAGAAACGCAGAACACAGAACTACAATAAGACTTTAACACATTTAATTTAGGACCTTGGATGGATATCTGGCTGTTTTTAAGACATTTTAAAGCCTTAAATTTAAAGTTTTGAATTTTAGACTTTTTAAGACCCTGAGGGAACCCTGTTTAATTCAGTCTTCTACCAGCCTTGCTGCTGTCTGAAGTGGTGAGGTGTTATTCATGTATATACTTCACAGTGAGTCTGATTGGCGTAAACCACACCCACTAGTCAGTAACATCTGGGTGAGGTTTAAGCAAAGCGTTGGTGACGTATTTTTACAGAAATAACTGGGCTATTTAGGTGCCTATTGAGTTGTAGTGTTTCTGTTCACGACCTCACAGCTCCAGCAAAATTTGGACTCTTAGCCGATCGATGAAATGTAAGATAAATGGAAAATGTATCAAGTAAACATGATGTATGGATGATCTGTTCTTTTTGCAGGGTTATGGTTTCAGTGATGAGTGACAGATGAAGGGCTGGTTCACATTCCAAACTCAAAACACGAACGACACGGTTTGAACTCGTTCTCCCAGACAAACCAGGCAGTCTTCATAAATCAGTGCTGCACTAACCACCGTACACATACACATGCTGTAGTCCCTCTGTTTCTCTGTATACTTCCTTTGCCTCCTTTCACCCTGTTCTTTAATAGTCAGGACCATCACTGGACCATTTTCAGCACTGCAGTGACACTGACGTGGTGGTGGTGTGTTAGTGTGTGTCAGAGGTGCTGATGTTTTAAACACCTCAGTGTCACTGGAGTGAAAATAGAGCAGCAACCAGCCAACAATGAAGGACTAGAGGACTAACATGTCAGTGTCACTGCAGTGCAGAGAATCATCCAAGAGCTCTGTGGTGCTCCTGTGGGGGCCCTGACCACTGAACAGCAGCCTAAACAAAGTACACAGAGAGACAGATGGACTACAGTCTGTAATTGTACTACAAAGTGCACCTGTATGGTCAGAGGAGCTAAAATGGATAATGAATATAATGAAGTTAGTGTGAAGAAAAATGGACATGTGGACACCACGTGGACGGACAGATAGACAGATAGTGAGGTGGACAGATGGACAGGTAAAAGTCCAGACAGGGAGAAAAGATGGACAGACATTTGGATGGATCAAAAAAGATGGATGGAAAGATGACAGACTGAAAGGAGAAAACCTGAACTGACAGATTAAACAGCAGATAGATAGACAGACAGACAGACAGGCTGGCAGGCAGAGTTCATAAGTCGTGATGACCGGAGGAGTATTTGCTCATCAGGGTCCTGTAGGCAGGACCTTTCTCACACTGTTCTCAGGCAGCAGCTGAATCAGGACCACAGATGTGTGTGTTATTCATTCTGAACACATTTGATTGCGGCCATTTCTTTATCCAGGATTCAGGGCATTAATGCCAGCTCTGCCTGCATCGTCTCCTTAATGAGTCAAGAATATCTGCAGTCAGCACAACTGACGACTCTCTGCTGACATCCCTGAGGGGGACATACAGAAGAGTAGCAGCCTGACCAACTTCCTCTCTGCTGAGGGGTCCCAGAACCGCATTTGGAGACTTTGCAGGGATAACAAAGCATGAAGAACTAGAAGAACTCATCACCTACAAAGTTTAATCCAGATCAGCTTCTGTCTTCAGTAATTAAACCCATACTGTAAATAACTGTAATACAACCCGAACTACAAACCGGATTCCAAAAAAGTTGGGACACTAAACAAATTGTGAATAAAAACTGAATGCAATGATGTGGAGATGGCAAATGTCAATATT
>BRDA01001397.1:0-22224 GCA_036984385.1 Crenuchus spilurus | reverse complement strand
AACTATGTTCAGGTTCTAGAACAACATATGCTCCCATCTAGACGTCATCTCTTTCAGAGAAGACCCTGCATTTTTCAACAAGATAATGCCAGACAGACAGGGAGAGACGGGCAAAAAGACGGACAGAGAATCTGGTAAAAAGATGGACAGAAGCACAAATCATCATATACAGAACTTTTAGGCACATTTGTCTTAAAGTTTACTCAAATCAAACATCCAATCCAAATGTTCATGTTTACCCAAATATTATATTTAAGAGTCTAATGGCTGTAGACAGATTACAACACTGACATCTAGTGGTTGGAAGTTTAAACAACACAAAGTGAAGCATCTTTACATGTAAACTATTGATTAGTAATCTATACTGTTTATAGAGAATTGATACATTATCACAAATCAATACTGTGATATTAAAGTTAAAACCTGACCCTACATCAGCACCACTGGATCTACACCTGCTGAAAAAGGTCAAAGGTCACTTCCTGGCTGCTAATACAGACCATAATATCCTGATAATAGCTCACATCTGCTCAGTGTCTTTCTCTGATCTTCTCCATGAGCTCAGACAGGGAGAGAAGATCTTTCAGCTGCTGGCTTCTGTGTGCTGTTTGTGTTCCTGTGTGATATTAAACAGTGTTGACAGTCTGACCACCGTCATGATGTCCAGGCTCTGGAGAAGCAGCTTCTGGAGTCATCAGACTCGGCCTCCACATTTCAACACCATCAAAATGATGGCGAGTTTACTACAATAAGTATCAACTACTCTCTCTTGAAAAAAGGAAGGATAACGTCACTTCATGGTGACCACAGCTGTGGAAAAGCAGCTTCTGAAGATAAAAAGATGGACAAGAGCAGGATATGGACACTAATCAGAGGTGTCAAGTAATGAAGTACAAATACTTCATTACTATACTTAAGTAGAAATATTGGTTATTTATACTTTACTGGAGTAATTATTTTCAGAAGACTTTTTACTTCTACTTACATTTTCATGCAGTTATCGGTACTTTCTACTCCTTACATTTTAAAATCCTCGTTATTTCTACATATTTCATTTCGGTTTGTTATTAAAACATCCTGTCCAGATAAATTCTGCCATCCAGAAAGAGTGAATGTGACTGTGGTTGGATGATAAGTATAAACAAATACATTCTGATACCCTATTGGTAAGCGATCCATCACACCTGCACGTCATGCGTCTCGTCACTCTCCAGTAAGCTCAGTACTACACATATATGCTCCACTAATATATTTTAAATTACTAAAATGTTTTCATTTTTAAGGGGCAGATATGCAGCTGAAACAGGTAGCCAGTCCATCCCAAAAGTTCAACATTATCATTTTAATATAACATTGTTATAGCTTTTAGACAAAATGTATTTTGGGGGTGGGGGGGTGGGGTAGTGCACTATATGCCCCCTGTGGCACAGCCTAAGTTTTGGCATTTGTTTTCCTTACATTACTTTTATTTTTATACTTTAAGTAGTTTTGAAACCAGAACTTTTGTACTTTTACTTCAGTAAAAAGCTTCAACTTCAACTTCTATAAAAGTCTTTTTAAACCCTGATATCTATACTTCTACCTGAGTAATGAATGTCAATACTTTTGACACCTTTGCTTCTAATGTCTTTTTTAAAAAAAAGAATGAAGCCAAAATAGTGCTGCCAACTTGCCAAATTTGGTGCCACAGTCTGAGCAGTAGAGACCAGAGTCAAAGTCTGCCCACCTCCTAATTTGACTACTCCACCTCCTCATTTGGTTGCCCCTCCCCCTTCTGAGAGTCTAAAATGGGCTGTTGTGTCAGATACACATGGGAATGGGAGGAGCTACACATCACACTGTAGTCAGAGAGCAGGGATGGTAAGACCTGTGACTGCCTCACTTTTTAGAGATGATAGAGATCTGTGCAAATAAGGCTAAAATCACTGCCTACGCAGTCTGTTGTGCTATATTGCAACATTTGTAGCTATACACCATCACAACACGGACCTCTAACTGTCCAATAGAAAAGTAACCCAAGGGCAATGGGTTGAATCATGGACAAAGCAGCCCAGGGGTCAGAGGCCTACCAAAGTGTAACGCCATTCAATCCCAGTCTGGGGCCTCCTGCAGCGCTCAGTGTACTGCTGTCCTTGCTCGAACGCACCTGACCAGTCTCATCAGCTAATTCCGCAGCCTGTGGCCAGCTGAATCAGGTGTAAGGGCAGAGGAATGTGCACTGAGGGGGTCAGAAATAAACACTCCTCTGTTTTGGGCTTTGCTGACAGAAGAGATTGGAAGCAGCGATGGACAAGGCTGCGAGTCAGCACGCACAGCCCACATTTACATGCTGCCTTTAAGTTCCCAAAGACCCACATTGAGGAAAAAGCTCAGCAAAACTTCATCAAGATCTTCCTACCTCAAGTTTAGGACGACAGACGGATTGGGGCTAGCCTTTGGCTAACAACTGCGAACTGGGCCAAAGATTTAGGCCGTTCTATTTCGTTAGCATCCTCAGGACCCAAAGCTCCAGAAATATCCTCACCCAAATTTGCTGACCAACAGTCAGAAACGTCTGCGATACAATTAGGAAACAGTGGGATCCAGTGTTTACATACTACACTGAACTCCCGACATGGAAAATACAGTAATACAGGCTCTTTAATGGCTGAAATGTCTTCTACTTCAAGTTGTAGTGGACCAAGACTGGGTCAGTACCTTACAGGTCACTGGTGTCAACCCTTAAAGATTATGCATTAGTTAGTGGTCAGTGTAGTGGAACATCACTGGGTCAGTACCTTTCCTGTCACTGGGGTGGAACCTGAAATAACGATGATATGGGCTATTTAATGACCTTCAAGTTTTAGTGGACAGTGTGATGCTCTTCTAAGCTCTTACATGGTCATCATTTCTGAACAATATGTCTAAAAAGTTCATAACATCTAGCAACATCAGAGTAAGGCCCTAATCAATTCACTGGAAATTTTGCTTATTTTCACAGACCTAGTCTTTCAGATATCACTGATTTGACCAGTTGCTTAATAAAACATGTTAAAAAGTATATAACAGAAGTGTATTTTATATGGTCTTGTAGACCAAAGATGTACTGAGTGCAGTTTTAAACAATTATCATCACAACTTTAGTTTATACAGCGCTGTTCCTCAACACTGTACAGCAAACAGCAAAGTGCAATCAGCTAAACAGCACAGTTTCTCAGACAGCAGGGAGGAATCCTCCTCAATCCATGGTCTAGAAAGACTCCATGTGTCCAATAAAGAGTCATTATTAGCTAGTAGGAAGTCTAATAGCTCAGATGTAGCATCAAGGTTCACTGAGGCACAGCTCACTCAACCCGGGAAAACTGTGCATTAGCTTTGGAGTCAATGTAGCATGTTTTCAAGTGAAAAAGTACATTATAAAGAAAAAGTTTAACTGGACATTTAAGTGATTAAAAAGCAGCTGAAAGTTTTCTTCCCCTCATTTGTTATTAAATAGTTTATTTCTGTAAATGTCTTATTCAATATAGCACTGCATATTGTGAAATATATCATGTATGGTCTTAACATCTCAAAATAAGAATATACAGTCACAAATGAGATAATACCTCGTAATAATTAAATAATCTAAAAATGAAGAGGCAATATCCCAGAAAGAGATAACATCCCACACTAATTATGATCTCATATTAGTGTGATGTCAATACAATTAGTTAACACCTATATCATGAGACAGTATCTCAGACCAAAGAGACAATATCTCTAAATAATAATGAGATCATATCAAAAATACTGACTTAATATCTCAAAATTACAACAGCTTATAATAATTGAGTCATACCAAAATAAGATAACATGTCAAAATTATTATGTTTCAAAATTATAATTAGAATACCTCAATTATGAGACAGTATCTCAGAATATGGACACAATATTTCAAAATAAAGATAGAGAATACACCATCCTAACTAGATAATAAGGAGATAACGTCAAAAGTATAATATATTGTTCAGAATTATGAGTTCATCTCAAAGTCATGTATCTCTCACAATAAGGAGATCTAATCTCTGAAGGAGAGGTCAAAAATGACAATATTTCAAAATAATGACACAGCAATTCACTTAAGAATGAGAAATATGAATAATAAACCTGATTTGTGAAGTCTGCAGTGTGAAGACTTACTCAGTGATCTTCTTGGCCAGTTCAGTGCAGGCTGGTGTAGAATTGGCAGAAAAGACTCTGTATCCACTTCTCCCCACATTCATTTTGGACATATAACCATAGGACAGCTTGGGTGTTTGAGGGTGAGACAGAGAGAACTTATGAGGGCCTGCTCTGCTTTTGGGCATGTTTACAATCACCTGAGGTGGCTTTTCTCACTTTCTACCACAAAAAAACTAAATATGCAGTGATACAAATGACTGTTACAGTCTAGTTTAGAGTTTTAGAGCTACAATTAGAACTAGAACTAGTCTAAGAAATAGTTTTTTTTAGTTTTATCTGACTTACCCACAGCAGTCAGATGTCTTAACCCAACAAAAATCAAAACAATAACCTCAAAAAAGAGAGAGAGAGAGAGAACTACAGTGTTGATCATGCAATGACCCTGACGCCTTCATACATAGATCCACCAGAACACCCAGAGTTTAAGACCAGATTAAGGTCTGGTCTTGATACCTATTGAGCATAAACAGAATTATCCTCGTTTTTAAACCAGTTTAACTCCGAAAAATGCAACTTAAACAAGCTTCACCAGCAGAAAAACAAGGAATGGTGTCCAGAATACAGAAGCAATGGATCACAGCCTGGAGATCTGGACTGATCTGGAGAAATCTGGACCGCCAAATCCTCTCCTCGGACGAAGCTGCTGAACAACAGAGAAGCTGAAAGTCTCCAGTAAAGCTCGATGGATTTGTATCACTGCAAACTTGGTTACAATGCGGTCAGAAAGAGAGAAAACACGCCACGAGTTCCCTCATTGGACGGCCCAGATCTGTGACTGACATTCTCACTGGCCAATGAAAGCCGAAGCTTAGAAGGAAATGAGACGGCGAGCTGGAATTCTTCATCCTATCACCTCACAGCTGGTGCAGTTAGGGCTCCGCTCTCAATAGCGCACTGTTAGAAGCTAGTGCACTTTGAATTGTGTCGGCCATTTGTGGCGGTGTTCAAATTCGCACATAACAGAAACGTAAACAGAAGATTAAACCGAGATAACGAGACATTGTTTTGAGATACTAATTACTTTAAGATATTGAGTAATTGTTTTGAGAAAATGTCATTATTTGGAGATATTAAGTCATTGTTTTGAGCAATTAACTCAGGTATAACGTGATTATTTGATCTGATTATTTTAAGATACTAAGTTATTATTTTGCAATAATAACTCATTATTTTTGCTACACTGTCATTATTTTGAGACAGTAATATTACTATGTTGAAGTACAAAGTCTTTATTTTGAAATGCTAAATTTTCATATAGTAAGTCATTAATTTGAGTTATTTACTCAATATTTCGAGTCATTATTCGGAGGCACAAAACCATTATTTTGAGATAAGTCAATTAAATGATGTTTTAACACATTTTGAGATTAAGTCATGACTCTGAGGCACTAGGCCATTGTGAAACCGTGAAGTCATTATCTTGGGATGATTTAGAGATATTGAGTCTGTCTGAGATAAGTCATTATTTTGGCCCATAATCTTATTATTTTGAGATCCTAAGTCATTATTTTGAAATACTATCTCATTATTGTGAGCCATTATCTTGGGATACTGTCAGTATTTTTAGATATCAAGTCATTATTCTGAAGTCATTCATTATTTTGAAGTACTGTCTCATTATTTTGGGATGTTCAGCCATTCTTTTAATATACTAAGCCATTATGTTGAGGTATTTGCTCATTATTCTCAGGCACAGTTATTACTCTGAGATACTAATTCATTATTTTGAGATATGATCAGACCATTTTGACATGTTCGAGTTCATCTGACGGGTGCTTTGCCACTGGTATAATGAGTTAAATGTTGTTACTGAACAGCATAGTGTTGAGATCCCATTCACAACAGTATTGTGAACAGTTAATGGAACTTCAGATGGCACCAATGATTCTCCTGAGGTGAGAAGGCACAGCAAACCATGGCACTGGAGGTTCTGTATATTTCTCCATTTACAGGAAAACAGGCCTACTGTTAGTTAAGCTAATTTAACCACCTTAATGTGAGATGAATGAAAAAAAACTAATGTTTGTGGACTCCCCTTCTAATCAATACATTCAGCTATTTTAAGATGATGCAGATGTACAAAAACACACACACAGCTTGTCTAGTACCTGTAGAGACATATAACCATTATAATTGGACTAAACATGAACTTACTGGCACCATGTCTAATGCCACGCATGTGATACAGGGTTATAAGGACCCCCAGCATTGAAATATGTTGGGGATGAGTTTGCTGAGTTTGGGATGAGTTGACGGAGTTTGGGACTGGTTGAGTTTGAGATGAGTTGGTGGAGTTGGGGATGAGTTCCCAGATAGCTAAATTATTTTGGGCCACATCTGGCCGTCATCCACCATTGTCATCTGGACCACTTGCCGCATGGATTGACAGCACTTGGGCAGATCACTCCTGGTTGCAAGATTTGGGCCACATATACGCCAAATTAAGGGCACAAGACAGCAAAATGTGAAGCACATAAAACTGGGACAAATCTGGACCAGAAGCTAGTCACAAGGTGTGGGCTAAATCTGGAACAGATCTGCACCAGAGTCATAGCACATAATAAAATTATTCTGTCCCAAATTTGTAACACTTGTAACACAAATAACACTTATACTTTTTAATGACTTATAGAGTTATTTTTACAGAATGTAAAGTCTGCTTAAATATATGTATTCCACATACCACAAATATGAAACTTCATGCATAAGAATAAACTTATATGGTCCCGAGTGACTCAGCAGGCTAAGATGCTGACACTATGATCAGTGGATCGTGAGTTTGAATCACAGTCATGCTGTTTGCCATCAACAGCTGGGACTCAAGAAAGCAAAAATTGGCCGTGCTCTCTTTGGGTGGGTAGATGGCGCTCTCTCTCTCTCCCTATCACTCACACATTGCAGTGGCTCAAGCATCTACGGATTGGTCCATTCAGAACTGGGAACCCTGCGCTTTCCTCTGAGCGTGTTGGCTCCCCAGTGATGGTGTATCAGCAGTAGTTTGAAGAGAGGTGGTGGCTGTATCACATGCAACAGAGAAGTCGCGTGCATGGCTTCTACTATCACATTGGTAACTGAAGAAAATTGGCAAAACATTTGGGGGAAAAAATGGCATATGTAGGTAACACTGTCATATCTCTGCCAGAAGTGGACCACATCTGTTATGGTACATGTGGGCCAAATGTGTATTTTCAATATAAGGACCACATTTGGCTCACATGCCAACAGTGGGCCAGCAGTGCCATATTTCTGCCAGAAGTGGCCCACATCCATATGCTATTTGGGTTGGTTGAATTTAAGATGAGTTGGTGGAGTCTGAGATGAGTTGGTCATGTTTTAGATGAGTTGGTGGAGTTGGGATGAGTTAGTGGAGTTTTGGATGAGCTGGTAGAGTTCTGGATGAGTTGGTGGAGTTTTTGATGAGTTCGTCATGTTTTACATGTTCAACAATACTTAGCTGAACAAGAATTTAGTTATTCTCATAACATGAAGTTCTTAACAGCCTGAACAGGATAAAAACAATAGTTTGAACAAGCACATCTAAGTTGGCTCAACAAATTAATAGTTGTAAGTATGATGACCAGTGCAGTTGTTGAGAAAACTAAAAATTCCTAATGCATAATGTTGCTTTAATATTTTGAGTTTTCTCAACTTTTTCTTTTTTACAGTGTATGTATGTATGTATGCCCAGACATGGTTGGCACTCTGTCCTGGGTGATCCCCCTAGTGCTTGATGCAGTCCTCCAGGTAGACGGTCGTTTCAGGTTGAGAGTACGCTGTGCTGCCGCGTCTCACCGGAGTGTGTGTATATGAAGTGTGTTGATTGTAAAAGCGACCTTGGGTGTCTAGAAAGGCGCTATATAAGTATAATGTATGTATGTATGTATGTAGATGAGTTGGTGGAGTTGGGGATGAGTTGGTGGAGTTCTGGATGAGCTGGTGGAGTTTGAGATGAGTTGGTGGAGTTTGGGATGAGTTGGTGGAGTTCTGGATGAGCTGGTGGAGTTTGAGATGAGTTGGTTGAGTTTGGGATTAGTTGTTTGAGTTGGAAATGAGTTGGTGTAGTTTAGGATGAGTTGATATAGTTTAGGATCAGTTGGTGGAGTTAGGGATGAGTTAGTAGAGCTTTGGAATAGTTGGGGGTGAATTTGGTGGAGTTTGGGATTAGTTGCTGGACTTGGGATGAGTTGGTGAAGTTTTGGATGAGCTGGTGGAGTTTGAGATGAGTTGGTTGAGTTTGGGATTAGTTGTTTGAGTTGGAAATGAGTTAGTGGAGTTTAGGATGAGTTGGTATAGTTTATGATCAGTTGGTGGAGTTAGGGATGAGTTAGTGGAGCTTTGGAGTAGTTGGGGGTGAATTTGGTGGAGTTTGGGATTAGTTGCTGGAGTTGGGATGTGTTGGTGGAGTTTTGGATGACTTGCTGGAGTTTTGGATGAGTTGGTGGAGTTTTGGGATGAGTTGGTTTAGTTGGGGATGAGTGGTGGAGTTCTGAATGAGCTGGTGGAGTTTTGGATGAGTTGGTGGAGTTGGGGATGAATTTGGTGGAGTTGGGGATGAGACGATGGAGTTTTGGATGAGTTGGTGGAGTTGGGGACGAGTTGATGGAGTTTTGAATCAGTTGGTGGAGTTTGAGATGAGTTGCTTGAGTTTGGGATTAGTTGCTTGAGTTGGTGGAGTTTAGGATGAGTTAGTATAGTTTAGGATCAGTTTGTGGAGTTAGGGATGAGTTAGTGGAGCTTTGGAGTAGTTGGGGGTGAATTTGGTGGAGTTTGGGATTAGTTGCTGGACTTGGGATGAGTTGGTGAAGTTTTGGATGAGTTGGTCATGTTTTAGATCAGTTAGGGATGAGCTGGTGGAGTTCTGGATGAGCTGGTTGAGTTTGAGATGAGTTGGTTGAGTTTGGGATTAGTTGCTTGAGTTGGTGGAGTTTAGGATGAGTTAGTATAGTTTAGGATCAGTTTGTGGAGATAGGGATGAGATAGTGGAGCTTTGGAGTAGTTGGGGGTGAATTTGGTGGAGTTTGGGATTAGTTGATAGACTTGGGATGAGTTGGTGAAGTTTTGGATGAGTTGGTCCTGTTTTAGATGAGTTGGGGATGAGTTGGTGGAGTTCTGGATGAACTGGTGGAGTTCTGGATGAGCTGGTGGAGTTCTGGATGAGCTGGTGGAGTTTGAGATGAGTTGATTGAGTTTGGGATTAGTTGCTTGAGTTGGGGTTGAGTTGGTATAGTTTAGGATCAGTTGGTGGAGTTAGGGATGAGATACTGGAGCTTTGCAGTAGTTGGGGGTGAATTTGGTGGAGTTTGGGATTAGTTGCTGGAGTTGGGATGTTAGTGGAGTTTTGGATGAGTTGGTGGAGTTGGGGATGAGTTGGTGGAGTTTGGGATGAGTTGGTTTAGTTGGGGATGAGTAGTGGAGTTCTGGATGAGCTGGTGGACTTTGGGATGAGTTGGTGGAGTTTGGGATGAATTTGGTGGAGTTGGGGATGAATTTGGTGGAGTTGGGGATGAGACGGTGGAGTTTTGGATGAGTTGGTGGAGTTGGGGATGAATTTGGTGGAGTTGGGGATGAGACGGTGGAGTTTTGGATGAGTTGGTGGAGTTGGGGATGAGTTTGTGGACTTGGGGATTATGCAGTGGTGGTGATGATCCAAAATCCTGACTTTGCTCTTCAAATCAAATCGTTACAGCAATGCTTCAACTTCTAGTAGAAAGTCTTCAGTGGACTTTCAGTTACTCCAACAAAAGCAGGACAAACTCTTGATTTGAAAAGAAACAATGAATGAGCATGTGTCCCAATACTTTTGTCAAAGAAGAAAGGATTCCTACAAACTTCATTATTTGAAATTTTATTTACAATATAAAGGTGAGTAGTCCAAAAGATTTGATTTACATTTCAGTAGTAACACATTTGATCAGTGACTCTGTAAAAAAATAACACACACAACTGAAAGTGCTGGGTTATTATTATTAATATCAGTCTTAAATATCATCACTATTTTTAAGCCAGGGTGGTCAAGTGCAAAAAGAGACAGGGTCAAACTAGCAGCACACAGTAAACAAAAGATCATCAACATTCTACAAACATTGTGTTGTTTCTGACAGGAAAGCTGTTATACATACTGTACACTTTCTTGTAAGAAAAGTGAGAAATCTCACTTCTTCACCACAGCCTGTTCTCCAGACAGACCTCAGTCTAATCAGAGCACAGCACAGCGCTGCTCTACTGAAGCTGAATCTACTCAGTTAGGGTTGGGTTCCTGGACAAGGATTAACTGAATGATCCAGTAAAGATCAAATGTTCAGTTTTTCACTTTCCACAGACAAAGTCACGCAAGACATGTTTGTTCAGAACTGAAAGTTTTGCTAATGCTACGATCCAATAAACACCAAATTTAGACATGTTTGGTGTTCAGTTGTGAGGCTAACAGTGCTAACAAGCACTAAGAATCAATAGTCACCAAAATCAGCCTAATTTGGGTAAAAATGTGAAGATGTGGGATTTCTTTAGAATTGCAAGTCTAATTCTGATTACACATATTAGAAATCAATAGGCACCCAAATCAAATACAAATACAAAGGCATGTTTGGAGTTAATTTTGTTGTTTAACTGATGCTATGAGGCTAACAGTGCTAACAAGCACTAAGAATAAATAGTCCCCAAATCAGTTCAATGTGTAAAAATACAAAGATGTGAAATTTCTTTAGAACTGCAAGTCTAATCTTGGTAACAAACACTAGAAATCAATAGTCACCCAAATCACCCAATTTAGTAAAATGTGAACACGTTTGGAGTTTAGTTTGCTTATAACTGAACCTGTGAGGCTAACATTGCTCACAAACATTAGGAATCAATAGTCACCCAAATCAGTGCTATACATCACAAAAATGTCTCTCAGACTGCACCCAGATCTTACTGAAAGCCTCGGACCGTACAGAAACTGGGTGACTGGCTATTTAGCCTCGCTGCTCCAGTTCTAAAGATGCTAAACTTGGATTCCCAAAATCTTAACAGAGGTCTGAAACTCCAGTCCTGATCCAGGTTAATGCAGGCATTCAGGATTGTATGAATAGCAGAGTCAGGTGTGCTGGACTTGAACTGCTGGTATATCTTCAAGACCAGGGTTGGGCCCACCTGGTCTAAATTATTTTGTTCTGCTGACAGAGGAAACCATGCAAAAGATGTTTTCAAACACTCTGTGACTGATCAGAGCAGATATATAAAAGTCTGGAGTCAGGGCAGGGTGAGTGGAGCCTTAACAACTTCTAATACATTCATCACAAGACAATCTGATACTCGCCTGATCTCAATCTAAAGCTACTGAAGATACAACCTTCAGGGTTCCACCCAAGAGACACGAAAGCTACCCAGTGACAGTGTAGTGTGAGAGTGTAGTATATGTGACCCCACCAGGGAAAACCAGGTCAAAGTCATACTTTTTTTTTCAAAATTAGTTTTTTCAAAACAACTTTTTTGTGAATTTAAGTTTTGTTTTTGATCAAATTATGTACTCCGATACATATGAGACTATTATCTTTCATTTACAGCAATAATACTGAGTGGCTGAGTTTTGTCTGTAATTTGAGTGACATGACATTGACATGATATCTCAATAAGTTGCCCAGTGACTTTGGCCTGGTTTTCCCTGACGGGGTCACATATATTCACTGCATTAAATTTACCATCATTTGATGCTCAAATGTGGAAGCTATGGCTGTTGGTCAGACTGGCCTAATTATGGTCTGGTAGCTTTTTGTAGAAGCATTTCTGGAGACACAATTATTACTTTATCAGACACTCTGAGCTCTATAATATTTGGCACAGGCATTAAGAGAGTCACCTCAACCAACACCAAGGGTCAGAATCAACAAGCTATAAGACAGAGAGGTGAGGAGAGACTGAGCCAGTTTATGAAGATGGAGATGATTTGGAGTGGGCAGGACCAGGGAGCTTTTTCTGAAGTAGTCCAAAAGGGGGCGCCATTTGTAGAGTACAGTGTCCCCATCACTCTACTAAGCACATGTGTGCCCTTTCAGACAGATTTGTTCACATTACAGACAGATATAGGTCACAATTATGAATTTGAATTGTTAAGAACCATCAAATCTTATCTGAATTAATTACAAAATCTGAATTAATGAGGCTTGTAATATGAACACTGCCAATTTCTCAGACCCAGACCTGCGGTGGATGTGTGGTATTATGTTCTGCAGGTGTCATCCAGACCACTGATAATCTTGGACAGTAATGCATGTCACTAGATGATATGGAGTCTACAGGAAAAAACGCTACGAGTTAACGCAGCAAGTCACCATGTTTGAGTTTGAGAAAGCTGTTCGGTGCACTCTGAGCTGAGCTGCAGTCTGAATCAATAACAGTGCATGACAGTCTCAGTGAGAAAAACAATGTTACCAGCTGGCACAACTGTGCCACTATTGGGAGCTGTAGTCTCTCGTTACCAGCTGACAGGAGGAGTCAGCTTTCTGAGTTCTTCTCACTCTTGAGGACTTTCTCCTTCAGCAGGTCCAGGATAACCTGTCGTTCCTGGCTCTCTAGCTCAAAGCGCCGCTCTCGTTCCTTCCTCTCTGCTCCGAGCCGTTCCCTCTCCAGAGTGATTTTACTCCTCTGGATCTCCAGCTCCTCCCGGCGGAGTGCCATCTCCTCCTCACGGAGCCGCTGCTCGGCCTCCGATCGCTTCTCGAGGAAGCTCAGGATCTCCGAGTATGTCTGGCAGCAGCACTGGCACGGACGCTTCGCTGTGGGAGCTGCAAGCTCAGCAAGGTCCTCCTGCTCGTCTGGCTCCAGAGCCGCAGACACTGCAGGACAGACAAGAGCGTAAAGGGGTACAGTACATAAAGACATATTGTGTACAGTGCCACCTCCAAAGTTCATTTGTGTTCACAATTTAATTCAAAAAGCTAAACTGTCATATATTTTATATTAATTACACATAAAGTGACATATTTCAAGCTTTTTTTGCTTTAATGTTTATCAGTCTGACTTACAGCTCAAAAAAATCTGAAATTCTGAAAATGACATAAATTCATTTATAAATAAAAGAATATTAGTCCTGTCTTTTTATTTATTTTTATTTTGAAAATTTTCTGCCCTTCCTAATGTGATAGTAGCCAATTAACCCATCCCATCCACTAGGGGACTCTCCCCATCACTTTGCACTGTCTCTGACTCAAGAAGGGTGAAGACATGCACAACACCTCCTCCGCTACGTGTGATACGGCCACAAACTACACTTGATACACCAACGTGCTCGGAGGAAAGCGCAAGATTCCCAGCTCCGAATGCACCAATCAGTAGACGCCTCAGCCAGTGGACATTGAAATGTGTGAGTGATAGGGAGAGAGCGCCATCTACCCACCCAGAGAGAGCACTGATAATTTTTGCTCTCTTGAGCCCCGGCTGTTGATGGCAAACAGCATGACCGGGATTCGAACTCACGATCCTCTGTTCATAGTGTCAGTGTCTTAGCCTGCTTAGCCCTCAGGGGCCCCATAATTAGTCCAGTTTAACTGGATTTACTGGACTACCTTCATATATAGACACAGTAAAGTGAATTGTAATATTGGTTCCTCACCAGTAGGTGGTGCTGTTGTGACTGGGAGCATGTTGGGTTTGTCAGGCTCAGGTAATGCAAGTTCTTCCAACGCCCTCTTCTTCAGCTCTTCGTCCTGATACTTTCCCTCACCACTGGCTATAAGGTTCTTCTCAGCCTCCAGCTCCAGAACCTCATGCAGCAGGTCCTCCTTCTGAGCGTACAGCCTCTCCGTGCCAAACCTCAATACATTACAGGCATTTATGTACAAATGATGCAAGATAACAACATTACAGTCATCTTTTTCGGCTAATACCAGCAGCTCAACTTCCCCCACCAGCCAAATCATGTCTGGGGTCCAAATTTTTTTTCTTTAGTACATTTGGGCATTGCTAACAAACACCATAACCCTATAGTCACCTAATTAGCCCAGTCGTTCTGTCAAAATATATAACCAAAATTTCTCTCAACCCACTCAAACCTCATCCAGATGTTAGTGAAGGTATCACAGAGTAGTGGGGTGTGGTTTAGGACACAGTCAGACTTACTGTGAACTATAAAGATGAATAAAACCTCACAGACACTTCAGACAGCAGCAGGTTTTGTTATTTCTTAAAGCTCTCTGTAAGTCTGACTAAACCACATCTACTAGCCTGTGACACCTTCATTAACATCTGGATGAGGTTTGAGTGTGTTGAAAAAAGTGCTGTTGATGTTATTACAGAAACAACTGGGCTGTTCAGGTGACTATTGAGTTCTAGTGTTCAGCAGTGTTAGCCTCGCAGATTCAGCTCAGTAAGAAGCAAAATTTACTCCAAAATTTAGACTCTTAGACTCAAACTTGTCTGTACGTTTATATGTATACATATGAAGTAAGAGGGGAAATTCTCATAATACAATTACTGAATAATATTATTCATTATTATTCGTAATGAGGCTGGGAATTTTAAGGATCACGTGGTTCCTGACTGGGCCTCTAAACCTTTTATGTAAATATAGTCTATACATAAAATTTAATGTGTAAAAACAGATACATGCCTAATGCCCCCTGGTGGACAATGCATGGATCAGAGGCAGATTTCTAATCTGAAATGATTTGAGTAAAAATATAAATAACATTCTGTATGTTTTGTTTGTGTTGTGAGCAATGGACTCAGAATGGATCGGATATAATACAAAACAAAACTCATATGCAATGTGCTATTTATTTCTTTTTTCATTAGAAGGTCAAATGTATACAAGTTTCAATTAGGCATCAATTAATTAAGCATCATTTCAATTAAGAATTACGCATTTTCTGGCAATTATTTGATGGGTCAGGCTTTACAGGTTTAAAATGAGATTATATTAAGAGCATTTTACTTATATCTCATATCTTGAAAAAATATAGACTGTGACTGTGTCCTATAGCTTTGTAAAACCTTTCATTTCTAACCTAATTAGAGATACAAAACACATTAGCTGTGACACTGACCTGCGCAGGCTGGGAAAGTCCTGCTTCTTGTAGTAGTCCAGCAGCAGCATGGTTCTCTCTCTGCACCTGCGGCCGTCCACCTCAAAGTTCTCATCCTGCAGGGCGGTGGTGATGATCTCGCCCACTCTGGCCCAGACACGACCTGACTCTTTGGAGGTAAAGGGATTCTGGGCAATGACCTCTCGCAGCAGCAGGATGTCGTGACGAGCGGAGAATCGCACCTGCCTCTTCCGGGGAGTGGTGGAGGGACCGGCCATGGTGAATCCTAAAATGTGGAGATGTGACTGTAGTTAATACAGTTTTGCTGACATTTTGTCTTAATATTATAGTTCACATGTGCTAATTCAAAAAGTTCATCTTTCATATATTTTATATTCATTACACATTATGTGTGACGTAATTCAATCATTTTTGTTTTAATGTTGATTAAATCTTGGTCAGTAGTTGCGTTGGCACTGTGGGCAGCTGCCAGAAAAAGTGGTCCTCTCTATAAATCTTGTGAGCAGATAGAAGAAATAAGTGCTCTAAAATCTCCTGGTAGGTGTTGACTTTGGACGAAAACACACCAGCAGATGGCATAACACCTCAAACCATCACAAACTGCACACTGGACTTCAGACACCTTGGACTCTAGGAGCTGATTTACAAATGAAATGCAAAACTGACTTTCATCTGAAAAGAGGACTTTGGAGCACTAACAGTCCAGTTCTTGTTCGCCTTAGTCCAGGTAAAACACTGATGTCTGATGTTGTCTCTTGTTCAGGAATGTTTATATTAGGAATGTGTCAGCTGTAGCTCTGAGAGATATTATCTTATCTGTAATATTTCTATATGTATATATAAATAATATATAATATTTATATTATATGAATAGTTATTTACTCATATACAGTGGAACCTCGGTTTTCGTCATGAATCCATTCTAAAGTGCCTGATAGTAATAGAAATGAATGGTAACTGAAGCAATATTTCTCATAAGAAATTATGTAAATCCAATTAATCTGTTCCAGACACTCCAAAATATTAACAAAAACACATTTTATATAGAATAACTATAGTTTTACATACAGAACACAATGAGAAATAAATACAAAAGACAAATGAACAAATAAACATTTATCGTCACTCTTAAGGGTTTACGCTACGTTTTAGAGGGTGCCAGTGTGGTCCAGCCTTTGTTTTGTACACACGTTCTCAGCTGCCATTTGTTCTTGCACCCATTTTCAGGTGGTATCGCTGTGTGCTAGTAGTGTTACCTGTTTTAGTTTGTTTTGAGCGTTATTAACAAGAAACAAAGCCACAATGAACGTGTGGGTGGATGCTTTGTTTTTACTAAATTAGCAACAAGTTACATGGGCACACCGATGGAAACTGGGCGGATGACCGATAACTGGGACAAAAGTTCCCCTTACAAAGTTGATGATAACCAAATAGTATGATAGCCAGGGCAAATGATAACCTGGGTTCCTCTGCATTCTAATAACTAAGGATTCTGGATTTCTGATTTTCATGAGCTATAACTCCTACTGGTCAACAACAAAATAAAAAGAAAGATTTGATATAATTTATCACTACATGTATTTCATATTAAATATGATTGTTTACCTTTATGTTATTAACAAAAATTAACTTTTTCACAATACTGTAATTGTCTGAAATGCAGTAGTACAAAGAGCACATAAACAAAACTTAAAACATAAAAACAGGTAATGAGTATTTGTATTATTATTAACTGCCATCCAAATCCTGATGACCATATAGATGGTGTTTCTCCACACTATCCTGTCTTCTGTTTGGGTCTTCAGGTTTCTTTATGTCTCAGTCATGATTCCCCTGATTTTATCCACCCATCTTGTTCCTTTGTTACCTTCAGCTGTTCTTCTCAAAGTGAACTGGTTCTTCTCATGTGTCTAAAATAACAGATCTTCAGTTTTGTTATCTGGGCTTGTACTGAAAAGTGAGCTTTGATTTGGTCCAGGATCCATTTATCTGTCACTCAAAAGAGAAGCCTACAGTCTGGACAATCCTGAGAGGCAAATGTTAACTCCACATCCTTCATCCTTGTTCGACAGACCAGCCAGGACACGTTATTACACTGTACAGGCTGTTTATTACAGTGTAAATACACGTTAATGACGTATAACACATGAAAACATTCAACAAACCTCACTATCCTGCACTGCTGTTGTTTAAAGCCCTTCTGTAAAGACTGAGCTGTTATTAGTCTAACACGGGGGACATGAGCGACCACAACATCAGGCTCTACTCAGCACACCACCGCTCACATCCCTGCTACAGCCTCCACCTTTATCCATCCATCCCGGAAGTGACGGCGCCTGCAGGACTCGCAGAGTCGAGCACAAGTGGAGACTTCTGCACCGCGCGGTGTTTGTCACACCCGTATTCCGACAGGCACCGGCCCCGCATTCCGATTGGCTAACACTAAATCTAAATCGAACACAAAAATACTTTGTACTAGTCCTAGATCCGCAGAAGACGTATTATTATTGTTATTATTATTATTATTATTATTATTATTATTAATGCATTCCTGGAAATGCGTGTCTATAAAATCACTACTGGGTACTGAAAGCCAATCCCAGTGCAGAAGGCGGGGCTCTACTGTTAAAACTAACCAATGGTAGTCACGGAGACTGTAAGTTATTACAGTGACACCCAGCCTGAATCCAACCAATCTTAGAACAGAAGGAGAGGCTGACTAGCCAATCCTGGCAAGAGGCGGGACAGCTCTAGCCAATCGCAACGTAGGGGGCCGGGGTTGTCCGAATACGGGTGGACAGAGTGACACTACGGATTATGGTGGCTACGCGGGCGCAGTGAGACTCGCTCAAGCAGTAAAGCGCGCAGATATCCGGAGGGGGGAGATTAGCGCGCAACGCCCGCCCGCCCGGCGTTCGAAACCGCCCCGTTCCATCCACGCGGTGTGGCGCTTTTTATCTCTTCCTTACCGTCGCCGCTCGGCATCTCGGCCACACGTTCCATCGTTTCTCCGCCCCCCGACCGGTCAGCTGATACACACAAACTGCTGAGGTCACCGTACACGTCCGGCTCACAGGTTACCGGCTCGCGCTCTGACGTGTAACTCAACTTCTCGGGTGAAAAAAACGGGAGAGAAATACCGGCCGCGGCCAGAAGATGGCAGCAGAGGATCAAATACAATATCCGGCTTATGGCTGCCTTCATGCGGTGTAACTTTGGTTGCTTGCAGTCATGCACACTCACTGCCCATTTTACCTCCATTGACCATACGGGTGCTCTTAGTAGTTGTACTATTACAGACTGTAGTCTATCTGTTTCTCTGTACACTTTATTCAAATGTTACTAATTAATGTAATTGTAATGTTTTGGGTAAATCAGTTGCACGTACTGTATACGAATGAAACTTCTAATTTCTACGTTGCATCTTATTATAAGTGTGTGTCTAAGTGTATATTGCTACAATTGCAATTACAACTATAAACATTATTATTTTATAAGTGGTTTCTGTTGCAGTTCTGCACCTGGTGTGTGTGTGTGTGTCTAATTTCAGTGGAGACTGTCTATGTAATGTAATATGTAATGCATTTTTTATTTGTAATATTACTGAAAATAAATCTCCACTGAAATTACATTTTATTCTAAATTACAACAACGAAATACATCATACACCTCATACATTTCATGTAACTGGGTGTTTCATGGCTTTCCATGGTGCTTTTATTACAAATAAAAATAGAAAAGCAATATACACTTACAAACAAACAATATTATTTTATATTTTATAAAATAAAATAAAAGTTATAATATTACATACAGAGTATGGACAAGCATTGATAGTCTCCACTGAAATTACATTCTAAATTACAACAACGAAATATGGTTTATTTTTTCTGTAATGACACAAATTACATGCTTATCATACATTTACTTTTTATTACATATTTTTTGTCAACACCAGTTTTGCTCCCCTGTAGTTTTTACTGTCCAAAAAACGTGTTACGCTATATAAAACGGAGATATGTCAAGCACTAGGATCCAGCAGAAAACAGGCTGCTCATACTGAAGCCTGTTTACCTTTAGAGCGCCAACAAGCTCAACTGTTCTGTTTCTTGCTAAAGTGTGATTGGTCGCCCCCACTGTCACTCCATCAGATTCACTGGCAAAAAGTCAAGAGCACACTTTTTAAGTGCGAGAGCGCGGTTCACGCAGCACTCACTGATTTTCTTTCTTCAGTTTAGTGGAGCGTGCATGCACACTCAAACGCTTACCCAGCGCTCCTGAATCTTTTTATCCTCTTGCTCTCAGAATTCACAGCAAACAGCCAATCAGAAAGCAGTAACGGATCTTATTATTTTGTGTATATAATAAGTATATATCATTCTAGGTATAATTCTGTGTAAATGAGGTATATTGACCATACAGTGCAAAAATAAGTTTATTAATTGGTGGTGGAGTGAATTTGACAAAGTGAAACACAGATTTGGGTGATAATTTTATACTACCTGTTTTTAACAATTTATTAATATTTAATAATGTATAATAATAATAATAATAATATTTTATTAATCATTAATATTAATATACATTTATTATTGTTTTATTACTAATAATTAATAATTATTATTATTACTGTATGATTAATAGTAACTAGTAATTATTAATAAAATATTAATAATTATTTTTAAGTAACATATTAATATGTGACCCCGCCAGGGAAAACCAGGTCAAAGTCTTTTTTTTTTTTTTTTTCAAAATTTGTTTTTCTCAAAACAACTTTTTTGTGAATTTAAGTTTTGTTTTTGATCAAAATATGTACTCCAATAGATATCTGAGACTATTATCTTTCATTTACAGCAATAATACTGAGTGGCGAAGTTTTGTCGCTAATGTGAGTGACACGATATTGACACGATATCTCAATAAGTTGCCCAGTGACTTTGGCCTGGTTTTCCCTGGCGGGGTCACATATTTGCTAATAATGATTTAAAAATTTAATTATGTTTGAGTCTACAATGCTCCAGCCCATCCCCCCCACCCTTCCCAGATGTGTGAGCTAGAGCTCAGTAGTCATCTAATTAGCTCAGTCATTTCTTTAAAAATACCTCAACAAATACCTCCTTCTTTTAAACCGTACAGTTGGACTGATGTGGAATTTTCAGGTCTGATATAACTAATAATTAACAACAGATTGTGTCCAATATTGATATTATACAGATTATTTAAATTATTTTAATGTAGATAATGATATGTCACATGTACGGTATGCCACAATTTCAGTATTGGCCAGATAACAGTAATTTAGTATACCAGTTCAATAGTTTATTTATTTATTTACAGTTTTTCCAACTCCTGGTGACCATGTGGTTACTGTTTCTCCAACATCCTGTTTCAAAATATTGACATCATTCCAATTCCAAATCATTCAGTTCAATTGTGTGATACATGGTTGTGTACAGCTTTTTGATTGGATGCACAGTTTCTGCATAGCAAAAGATTTCTGATTATTTGTTTCCCATAGGAATGAATAGATTGCACCCTTCAAATGTAAACAACTGATTTAAAAAATACACGGTAACACCCAACCAACCACAGGGGGTACCAAAGCAACTTCAGCTGCGTAACCATCTTGTTTCCTTCAGGAAATGCACTTTTTCTAGTTTCTAATTGGATGCTGTTCATTTATGTTGAAAATTGACGCACTGGGCTGGCTGATATTGTAACAGTCTTTAACCTAGCAGCTACGTTACAACAAGCTACCCAGCACTGTGAGACCCAACAGGCTCAACCCAGCCTCTTGAGTAGAAAAACAGCGTCAAACCTTTTTGTTACATAAAAATACTGGTGTTTAAGCAGTTGCTCAGGATGACTGATTGCTTTCATCAACATGTAAACAAACGTTAGCCTAACTGTCAGTGCCTCTGCAGGCCTCGCAGCAACGTGCTCCAGATTCTGATTTAGTCCTTCAGAAAGAGAAAGTCTGTGCTAATTTGCACAAAAGTCATGCTGTGATGGAAATTGCTTCACTGACAGCCTGCGGTGGGGAATTTGAGGGCTAAAACGGGGGTAATGTAGAGATATGAAGAGATCTACCCTCAGGGGTGAAACAGATTTAAACCCCCTCACCGCCACCATGTCTGACTGACAGCTTCTTAGGCAGGAAAAAACAGGGGTTAGCAAAGATCAGTTAAATGTGTGGCAGAATTTTGAAAGCCATTTTAGGAGAAGCAGAGGTCACCTAATCACAGAATACATCTCACAAATGAGGATGTGAGGTGAGTATAGGACAAACTATGTTTGCACCAGTTATGAGGAAAGATTTCAGACTTGAATTAACTGTCTGCTGAAAAGTTAATCTGTTGATAAGTCCAAATTTGGCTGTAATTTAAACTGGAGCAGCAAGGCTAACATTGCTGACAAACACTAAAACTCAATAGTCACCTATGTTAGCCCAGACATTTCGGTTATCATTTAATACAGTATATAGCAGATCACATGCACCATTGAAATTAGTCAAATATTTATGAAAATTAGACAATTAGATCTTAAAATAAGGTTCCACTCAGAAATCTGATATAGTTGGTCATTCAAGACATGTTTGGAGTCTCACACACTAGTGGGTGTACAAACAGGATTCCAAAAAAGTTGGGACACTAAACAAATTGTGAATAAAAACTGAATGCAATGATGTGGAGATGGCAAATGTCAATATTTTATTCGTAATAGAACATAGATGACAGATCAAAAGTTTAATCTGAGTAAATGTAACATTTTAAAGGAGAAATATGTTGATTCATGATTTCACAGTGTCAACAAATCCCAAAAAAGTTGGGACAAGTAGCAATAAGTGGCAGGAAAAAGGAAATTGAGCATATAACGAACAGCTGGAAGACCAATTAACACTAATTAGATCAATTGACAACATGATTGTGTATAAAAAGAGCTTCTCAGAGTGTCAGTGTCTCTCTGAAGCCAAGATGGTAAGAGAATCACCAATTCCACCATT
>BRDA01001396.1:306-14345 GCA_036984385.1 Crenuchus spilurus | reverse complement strand
AGATGGTCGTTCTGGGTGAGGAAATCAGAGACCTGATTGTGCACTTCCCTTTCTATGACCTTAGAGAGGAAAGGCAGTAGCGAAACCGGCTGATAATTGTCAACCTGGGCTGGGTTGAGTGAGGGCTTTTTAAGTAATGGTGTCACCTGAGCCTGTTTGAAGGCAGACGGGAATTCACCACTGGAAAGTGAATTGTTTATCACATGTGTGATGGCTGGAATAATGGTAGGTGCAATAGTTAGTAGTAGGTCTGATGGTATCGGATCAAGCGGGCATGTAGTAGGGCGGCTACATGTTAGGAGGGCTAGTGCCTCCTCCTCAGAGGAGTTTTTATAAATAATTAACAATTATTTAATTATTTATAAACAATTATAAATAAATTTGATTTGATTTGAAGGCTGTAGACACAATAGTTGTATTTTTATTTCTTTCTCATGCCACACTGTACCTGCACTAGTTGAGTGAGCATGAGCCTCACTTCAGTTTGGATTAGTAGTTGCTGTTATAAAATTAATAAATCGCTGATATTTGACCATAATTTGAAGTCTCACAGTAATTTATTTTACCATGTTGTCATGAGGACTGCTGTAAGCAGATGAGTGCAGGATAGATGCAAAGACTTGAACACGGTCAATAAGCAATCCAAGGTCAACATCCAAACACAGGCAAAACATAAGCATTAATAGGATCCAAAGGAGAAGTATTACTGAGTCCAGAGTCAGGTTACAGGAGACTAGTTTCATATGGTGAGATAAGGACAGAGCTTTCACACTTACCTGGTCTACCAAAGTACCAGAATTTGGTCTGACTATTAGAGGTGGTCACAATCTGGATGAACTAATTCATTGTTCAGTTTGTTTTCAGTGTGAAAACACTTTTTTTGGACCAATTAAAGGAAGATGAGGCAGGCTATCATCACTCATTAAACAACAGAAGAAAACAAAGAACCAGAAAAGCAACAAAAATGAGTAGATAGAGGAGGAGACCAAATGTTTAATTAAAATTTGGTTCAATGAACATGAGAATAGTCAGCTTGATAAAAACAAACCAAAATGGCGAAACATACACCTTATTTTCTGAGAGGATCAGAGAGAGAATGTGACAGTACAGCAGAGCAATGCCACCTGAAGGTAAAGAAACTGCTGCAAAAGTATATACTTAAGTAAAGGTGTGCAATGCCACCAGAAGAAGTGGTGAGAATTTGAACTAGTCTTGAGAAGATAGATAAAATGCTAACAGAAAGAACAGGGAAGACCTCCCACTGAATTAAATACCCAACCCAACCCAATTCATTTGACAACATGCTGACTTCAAATGCACAACCTTCTCTAAACCAATCAGTGAAGTATAGGGAGATGCAGCTCATGTAAGTGATGACGACGGGACGTTAATGTGTCATGAAAAGTTCTTTAGGGTGCTCACTAAATGCAATGTGAAACCAACATGAATTGGACGTGGAACATTAAGTGTACACAGTGTAACAAAAAAGATCAACACTGGTCCAGACCTTGGTCTGGACTTTCAGGTTTGAAAATGCCCTCAGGCTAAATGCAAGCTTATAATAAGTCACATAACTAGGTTCCAGGAATCACATGACTCTCAGGGGAACTCTGGGAGTTGGAGTTCATTGACAGTCCATCAAAAACAGAGCCAAGGCAAAGACAAAGTCCATAAACAAAAACAAGGTAACGGTGTGGATGCTTAGAACAGTTAAAACATATTTAAAGAACATATTTTGAAGGAAAAGCAAGAGTCACTGGTCAGATGTAATACCAGAGCAGTGATTTACAATAGAAGTGTGGCTCAGCAGGCTAAGACGCTGACACTATGACCAGAGGATCATGAGTTCGAATCCCGGTCATGCTGTTTGCCATCAACAGTCGGGACCCAAGAGAGCAAAAATTGGCAGTGCTCTCTCTGGGTGGGTAGATGGCGCTCTCTCTCTCTCCCTATCACTCTCACATTGCAATGTCCACTGGCTCAGGTGTCTACCGATTGGTCCATTCAGAACTGGGAATCCTGCGCTTTCCTCCAAGCGCATTGGTTCCCAGTGACGGTGCATCAAATAGTAGTTCAAAAAGAGACGGTAGCTGCATCACACGCAGCGGAGGAGGCGTGTGCATGTCTTCACTCTCCTAGAGTCAGGGACAGTGCAAAAGTGATGGGGAGAGCCCCCTAGTGGATGGGATGGGTTAATTGGCTACTATTGGGAAGGGGAGAAAATGTGCAAAAATGATCAAATAAATGAATGAATTAATTAATTTAAAAATCTGCATTTGGTATCAAAAGTATATTTCAAATGATTGTAACAAAATTGACCATTTCAGTTTCGTGGCAACACTCAGCAGTAGACAAACACATATTCACACATATGCACTCTTAGTATATCAGATGTCTATGATACAAGGTGAGAGTGAAAAGTGCTCCTGGAGGGGATTATGTGAAAGTGACTTTACTGCACTGTCTAAGCGAGATGCCCTCTGGGATTGCCAGTGTGTGTTTCAGTAAATGTTGCATGTGTGTGTGTGTGTGTGTGTGTGTGTTATGTGCAGCCAGTATAGTGACTCATCTTCAGCGCAGGGCTCTAGGGCACATGGTTGTTGGTGTATTGATAAGCACTCTGCCTTTTCATGGTTTAAAATTAAAGAGCAGAGAACATTTCAACTATATGTGCTTGAGCAGCAGCAACACGGACTGACTCACTGACAGGATGTGGAATGAAGGATTTATTCAGATTAGCCAAATAAATTGAAATGTCAAAAAATCATGATGTCTTAAATATGCCACTGTGCCTAAAATAAGGGGGAGGGTGGCTGACAGTCCATTTCTAAATGGATTACACTTGGTCCAGTTTCTGTGAGGTGTGGGTGACACAGAGTGAGGGTCTATGACATTAAGGGCCAAGTCAATCTGACAACAGCTTGCACTTTGACCTCGCTCTCCAAGGTGCCCCGCTGAAAGTGCCAATTATAAGCAGAAGAGCCTGGCAGGGGAGCTAAAACCACCAGACCCCCTCATTCACACACAGCTGGTCCATTGTCACCCACCAGCTGCCTCAAATAAATTATATATATATAATAATTATATATATGTATATATAATAGTGAGGCCAATCCCTTTATTTTTTGATGTAGACTGAAAACATTTGCGTTTGACACTTAAAGATGAATATGAGACGAAATATCAGCATTTCAGCTTTTATTTCCAGTTATTTACATCTGGATCTGACACACAGTTCAGAAGATAGCACCTTTTGTCTGAAACCACCCAATTGTGTTGTGAGCAAAGGTACTGGAACATGTTATATTGATTACTCAAACAATAAATAGCTAAATGTCTACACTCAGTTTCAGATTTGGGTTTTGCCTGTGCAGACTGTGCATTTATAGTTAGAGGAGTAACCAGCATGAAAACCAGAGCTGTCTATGAGTGAAAAATAAGCAATTATGAAGCTGAGAGAAGATGGAAAATCAATAAGAGCCATTGCACAAATATTGGCCACAGTCAGTACAACCATTTGGAATGTCCTGAAGATAAATGCCCTCACTGGTGTACTAAGGAACAGACGTTGTACAGGTAGGCAATTGATGACAAAAACATTATAAGTGCTCTAAACACCCAAAAATAATTGTTAGTGACATCAGCAACAATCTCCAGAGGGCAGAAGTGAAGGTATCACAATCTACTGTTTACAAAGTACAGAGGCTTCACCGGAAGATGCAAACCACTAAATAGCAAGAAGAATAGGAAGGCCAGGCTGGAATTTCCCAAGAAATACAGAGACAAGTTTTATGGACTGATGAGACAAAGATGAACCTTTACCAATCAGTGGCGGATGCTGGTCTTTCAAGGAGGGGAAGCTCAATTCCGGCCTACATCATAAAATGTGTCGGTTTATTTATACATAAATTCTACCCTCCATTCCTTTTCAAGAAAATGATCTGTGACCCTGTCGTACCAACAAGGCGTCTTTTCCAGGGACTTGACTAGTGTCCTCTCAATGGCCAGCAGAGCTAGGCTGCTTAAACGGCCTTGGCTCATGGTGTTGCGGGTGTAAGACTTGACGCCAGACGCTGGACAGAAACTGTGATAGAAGTCAGAAAGAGTGATAGAAGTCAGTCTCCAAACACAAGCAGCTACAAAAAAACACCAGAAATAGAAGCTCGACTTGTCGCTAGTCGTTTTTAACAAAGAAAAAGCCGCTAAGAGGATTAGGAAAGTCTTCGGTTCAACTCAGAACAGAATGAAAATAAAAAAATGCTCCCACGGATGTTTACACCAAAAGATCGCTGATTCGCTCATTTAGCTGTCAATCAAAAAGGGATTCAGCCTCAGACAGATCATTCAATCATCATGCAGAAGCTGAGCATCCGGGCCAGCCGAGGCCAGCCCACTGCCCCATAGACCCCCAGAGACGCTGAGCGTCCGATGGGCGGGACAAAGCCCGGCAATTATCCAATGACTCGTCTCGTTTTGCTGCACGCTTTGCTTTGCCATTGAACTCTGTGGACGCTGAGCGTCCACCCTGTTTAAAGCACTGTGAAGCTGCGGGAATGAGTGAGAGGAAAGCCGCGTCGTTACCAGTGATAAGAAGCTGATTCTGAACAAAAGTTGAGCGTGTTGTAGCGCATATTTAGTCAATGACATGTACACACAACAGTATATTATTCATCACTTATTTTTTTTACATTTTAGGGGAAGCAGAGCTTCCCTTGAAGTCTTAGAGCATCCGCCACTGTTACCAATGTGATGGAAAGGCTCAAGGATCTGCTCAGGATCCCAAACATAAAAGCTAAGCTGTGAAACACGGAGGAGGTAATGTCATGGCTTGGGTTTGCATGGCTTCTTCTGGGAAGGGCTAATTAAACATCATTGATGATGTCATGCATGTTGGCAACAGTACAATGAACTACAGAAACATTTTGTCTGTCAGTGTAAAGAAAGATGCAAGCAAACTGAGTATGAGATCATTCAAAATGCAGCAAGATAATGATGCAAAACACACTTAATAACTACAAAGGAGATAATCAGGGGCAGGAAGTGGAAGTTTTTAGACTGGCCTAGACAATCTCCAAGTTTATAAACTCTACAGAGCTGCATTTTACCTGCTAAAGAGGAGACTGAAGGGAGTGACCCCCCAAAACAAATACCAACTGAAAGAGGCTGCTGTTAAAGCCTGGAAAAGCATCACAAAAGAAAAATGCAAAAGTTTATTGATGAGTCAATGGGTCACAGGCTTGGTGCAGTTATTGCAAGCAAAGGATTTGCAACTAAATATTAAGAGATATTCACTTTTATCAGTCTTAAGTTTCTGTTCAATACTTTGGCTCACAAGAAAAATGGAGGGTTCAGACGTCGCTATCTTCTGAACTGTGTATCACATCCAAATGTAAATAGCTGGAAATAAAAGCTAGTTTTTTGTCTCATATTCATTTTTTAACCCTATTACCTTTGGGGCCAATTCAATGTTTAATGTCTTTAAATAAATTATTGACATTTGATGGTGATCTGCAAATTTCTGTATAGTTGCATAACAGGTATTTTGGATGTATAAAGTGGGGGGAGTGGGGGTTTACAAGGCTATTTAAGTAGCCAACAAACCAACATAAAGTATGTGACATAAACTTGGGTAAACATTTGAATTATAATCATTTTTCTGGAGGTTTACATTGATAAGTCCCCAAAGATAAACTATGTAAATTTGAAGGTAATGGGGGGGGGGGGTAATGTCAAACCCAAATGTTTTCAGTCTACAGCAAAAATAAAGGGATTGGCCTTACTGTTCCAACAGGTTTGGATGATAGTGTATAATTTGTGTGTGTGTGTGTGTGTGTGTGTGTGTGTGTGTGTGTGTGTGTGTGTGTGTGTGTGTGTGTGTGTGTGTGTGTGTGTGTGTGTCTCAAATTGAAACTAAGCCTTGTCTGGCCAGTAGCTACATATAGATGTGAAGCCTGGACACTGAAGAAAGAGAAAGAAAGTGCAACAAGTGCATCAGGAAGTTGCTGAAGATCTCATGGATGAAGATGATGACCACTGAGCAAGTCTATGAGATGCTAGAACTCAAAAGGAGTTACTGATGCACGTTAAATGCCACAAGTTACGTTACTTTGGTCATGTGATGAGGCAGCACATGAGAGCATTGAAGGAAGTGTTATGACTGGACTTGTGGAGGGAGTCCGAAGACGTGGAAGACCAAGAATAACCTGGATGGATAACATCAAGACGTGGACTGGATTATCAGGTGCTAGCCTGCTACAAGCAACCAGAGACAGATGGCATTGTAGAGAAGTGACTCGTCTGTGCAGCCTACCATCTCGAGGTGATGACAGCATGTGACATGACATTAGACCATGTTGGACAATGTTGGACCATTTCATTTGGTTCACTTATCATGAAATATTCACATGTGGACACAGACGCTGTTTTCAAAGTGTAAAAATGTATAAACAGCACTTAAAATGGATATGTCTGTCAGGCTCTTTCTGAGACTTTAGAGCTACTACCCGCAATTTCCTGGGGAATCTCATTGAGAAGTAAAGCAGACTGAACAGACTCTTGACACCTAGATCTAAGTGTAGCTCTTCAATTTCATTTTAAGCTCTAGAGGTGCTGCATGACACAGACTGAGGTCAAGAACGAACGTCATAACAGTCTGCCTTGAGCTGGCTGAAGGCACTTATGCTTTTTTCCTCTCTTTTCAAATGTTTATATGGATGTGATGCCCAGACGTTACCATGGATGCAATACATATTAATGAACTTGAGTTTCTGTTGAAATAAAACATGAAAAAAAGAGATTTTCATGGTGGACATTAGGACAGATCTTCACATCTGCTCCTCACTCAACTGGATACTGAAGCTGTTCTTTACTTAAAGTTCATTAAAAGGTTTTAGTCCATTTAAAACTTTGTTAACTCCATGGTTCATACATACAGTACATACAAAAGATGTGATCAGAGAGATGGAATCCTCTTTTTCCACTCAAGCTGTTCATTTCTGCTTATTTCGAGCCGCAAATTACAGTTTCCATCAAATAAGCCATGTGTCATACCTTCAACTGGAATAAGCATTAAAGTTGAATATGTATTAATTGCCTGTTGCAGTTCTTTATTAATGTGTCTCAAACATATTTAACTTATTAAACATTAGTAACATTTACATATTTAACGTTAAATATACACTGCTCAAAAAAATAAAGGGAACACTTAAACAACACAATGTAACTCCAAGTCAACCACACTTCTGTGAAACAAACCTGTCCAGTTAGGAAGCAACACTGACTGTGAATCAATTTTACCTGCTGTTGTGCAAATGGAATAGACAACAGGTAGAAATGAGAGGCAATTAGCAAGACAACCCCTATACAGGAGTGGTTCTGCAGGTGGTGACCACAGACCTTTTCTCTGTTCTCATCCTTTCTGGCTGATGTTTTGGTCACTTTTGCATTTTGTTAGTTCTCTCACCATAGAGGTAGCATGAGGTGATGTCTACAACCCACAGAAGTTGCTCAGGTAGTGCAGCTCATCCAGGATGGCATATCAATGCGAGCTGTGACAAGAAGGATTGCTGTGTCTGTCAGCACAGTGTCCAGAGCATGGAGCAGATACCAGGAGACAGGCCAGTACACCAGGAGACATGGAGGGGGCCGTAGGAGGGCAACAACCCAGCAGCAGGACTGCTACCTCCTCCTTTGTGCAAGGAGGAACAGGAGGAGCAGAGCCAGAGCCCTGCAAAATGACCTCCAGCAGACCACTAATATCCATGTTTCTGCTCAAACTGTCAGAAACAGACTCCATGAGGGTGGTATGAGATTTTGAGTGTGATTCCAAATCCAGACCTCCAAGGGGTAATCATTTTGATTTACACTGATCATTTTGACGTTATTTTGTTCTTAACGCATTCCACTATGTAATAAATAAAGATTTTCAACTGGAATATTTTATTCACTGAGATCTAGGATGTGTTATTTTAGTGTTCCCTTTATTTAGTATTTAGTGTATTTAGTGCTGTCATGATACTAACATTGTCAATATGATACTTTGAAATTATACTTTTGATATCATTTTCAATACCAAAGGCAGATATAAGGGTTTTTATCTTTTTAAAAAGTTAAACATACAAATAAAATATTTCAAAAGAAATCACTAATCTTGCAGACTGTGACATTTAAAGTCAAATAAAATCAAGCTATTTTTACTGACCATTATCTATAAACAGAATACCTCTGAAGCCTGACCTTTTTGAGGAGATTACTGTGAAAATTCAAATAGCCAAATATCAACCACACATTGACTTAGGAATGTAGATATTATCTTAATTTTATAACAGTGACTACACACAATAAATACAATTCAGTGTAGTTATAACATATATACAAAGTGTGTAAAAGTATTTAAAATTTAATCCAAACTAAAGGCCCTTGTTCACAAGCACCAAGACCATTCAGCTGATGATGCATATAAATACTGAAACTATTGCTGGATGCTTTAAAGTAACTTTAAAAAGCAAATAAACCAAAATGTAAAGTTTTGACTGACTTCGACTCTTGTATCTACTGTGCAGATAGTGGCTCCAAATTTGGCAAGATGGAGGTGGCATTTTCTCTTCCTTTCTATAGAATGGAAGCAAATGGAGTGATGTTCATCTACACTGAATTTGATGGTGTATTATATGTTGAAGAGGTGTTCTCTTCACGGATGAATCCCAATTTTCACTGTACAGGGCAGATGGCAGATTGTGTGTATGGAGTATTGTGGGTGAGCGGTTTGCTGGTGTCAACATTGTGAATGAAGTGGTGGTGGGGTAGAACACCTCTCCAACCTGCTATCGAATGAGAGCATTTGCCCACTCAATTTGGTTACAATGATAAACTGCAGTGAGGTGGAGACCCTGATGAGGATGACGAGCATTCAGATGAGCTTCCCTTAGATGGTTTTTGACAGAATATCTTTGGTTATGCAAACCGATTGTTGCAGCACCTGATCATGTGGATCTTGGAGGTGAAGATGCATGGATGTGGAGGTCCTATACTGGTGTGGTTTCACGAGTTCTGCGGTTGTGAGGATGTTTGGATGTAACACCAAAAACGCCTTTGGAGCTGGCTTATGGTAGAGAAATGAACATTACATTCACAGGCAACAGCTCTGGTGGACATTCCTGCGATCCTTATGCTAATTGCAAGCTCCCTCAAAACTTGTGACATCTGTGACACTGTGCTGTGTAATAAAACTGCACATTTTAGAGTGGCCTTTTATTGTGGCCAGCCTAAGGCACATCTGTGCAATAATCATACTGTCTAATCAGCATTTTGATATGCCACATCTGTGAGATGGATGGGTTATTTCGGCAAAGCAGAAGTGCTCACTATCACAGATTTACACAAATTTGTGAACAATATTTGAGAGAATATGGCCTTGTGTGTACATAGGAAAAGTCTTAGATCTTTGAGTTTGAGCAAAAACAATTGCATTTATATTTTTGTTCAGTATATATACACAGTCTATGCCTGGTTTGGTGAGGTTTGATGGGTTAGCATTTTTTAAACAGCTCAGGTCCTTTGCCTGTATATCCTTTTTTTGCTACGAAGCCAAAGTATGTCTAAACAAAGGCAGTAAACTCACTGTGAACTCATTGTGAACTCCTTGTGAACTCTGTGTATTTCACTGTAAACTAGCTGTGAACTTGATGTATGCAATGTCTTGCTGCTTGCTGTTCTGGAGCATGGAAAACCACACTACTAGTAAGACCTTGTGAGAAATACTCACCAGTGGTGCGCTGTGGAAAATTCTGTGGGTCAAAAAGTGTAAATATAGATTTGTAACAATTCTTTGGGAAACGAGTACTGTACCATTTTAAAATGTTCAGTGTTGATATGCAGCAATATACTGATATCTTTTATAACACTCCTAAAGGATGACCTCTTGTTTCCAAGGGCGTAACTTTGGGTCCAGCAATGGGGGGGTTGAGCTGTCTGCCTCTTTATTTATTTATTAAATCATTTACTTTTCTAAAAGGATTCAGGAGATTTTGGGTTAACCGTATTAGAAATACATTGTAATGCTTTTACTGTGTATTTATTTAACTTTCTTTGTATTTACTCTGCACCTTAAACAATTAAGAAATGCGGAGCTAGCTACCGGAGCTAGCTAAAATATCTGAACGTTTATTCATAGTGTGTCTGATACACAGCGACATAGTTATTCAGTCATCAGCTAACAATACATATACATTTACCTCATTTAGATTTTTCCACTTTTTACAAGGCGGTGTTGTCGGCCAACAATGAAAAAGTGTTTTTTGTTCACTTTTTGGTGCTCTTTTCGTTTTTTCTTACGACACCCACTCCCCCATCTGCTGCTTGCACAAGCACGTAAACGGTCAGGGTTGCCAGGTCCAACACAAATACCAGTCCAAAGTCAGTCTAAAACCAGCCCTTCAGAAGTTTAAACTAGCCCAAAATATGTCTGCCACACGTTTGAAGCAAATGGCAAAACAACTATGAGTGTATGACTTAGTATTTTGTTTATAAGGGATTATTTTTTTTATTACGCTTGAATTTTCACCCGCGACTGGATTTTCAAACAAGTCCAATTGGCGTGAAAACCACGAACCTGGCAACCCTGCAAACGGCAAGCGCTGCTGCTTGGTGAGGTTGAATGATACCAAATTTTTGTGGGGAAAGGGGGGTTACATTACCAAATGATTAAACATGCTAGTATTTCACCCAAAATTGATAATGAATAAAGAAAATTAACAAGTTATTCATGAAAGATGTTTTTGTAAATTGAAATTATGTGACTTTATTGGGGGGGTTATAGTGATTGGATCAGATTATTGGGGGGGTCATAACCCCCCTATCCCCCCCGCAAATTACGCGCATGCTTGTTTCACAAATCTGGGTTACAAGATGAACCTACATAATGTCCCTTAAGTGCTGTGCAGCCTGAATATATATACACATATATATATATATATATATATATGATTACTGTACATATATTTTTTTTGTGTTGTGCAACACATTCTTATTCTTACATTCCAATTATAAATGGAATGTTGCTTTCCACTAGATTTCACTCAGTACCAGATACTGACCAGCATCACACGTGTCCTTCATCCTGTATTATGTCTCAGTCTAGTTAGACTAGCAGTGGTTTGTATTGTTTGTATTTATAAGCGCTTGTAGTTATTGTATGTTTACTGTTTGGTTTTCATTGCACTTGTGTTGATTGCAGCTGGTCCTGGAGGAATGTTGTTTCGTTTCAGTATGTACTGTACTGTGTGTAGCTGAAATGACAATAAAAACCTCGTGAACTTGAACTTGATCAAAAGCATTTTCTGCTAATTTGAAGTACAAAGTACAAAACCATCAACATGATGCATTTATTCCATCTAGCTGTTGTATAAAAATACAAATTACTGTATAAGCATGCAATTTCAGACAGTGGAACATAAGGCGTTAAAAGCTCTTGTATCTGTTGTATGTTTAACATGATAAATTAGCTCCACGCTAACCTGTTTACCTGCTTGAGTTTTTAACCTCTGTGTCACAAATCTTTATTGTTGTCTCTTTTTATTCTATACATTAATAGAAATGAAGTTTCAAAATTGCTTTGAATAAAATCTTTATTTACATTAAGTTCTATAAAAATGTAAATGTTCAGTAACCACTTTAGTCTAATAACATTTCTTTATGTGCATTTACATTTATGTTAATTTTGTACTTCCAATATAAAAAGTTAAAGTTAAGTTTTGTTCAAGAAAGCACAAAAATACTACATTTTACGCTGGTACAAGTAGCATATTCACACTCTTTTGTTTAACCTAAACATGCTGATCAGCAGTTTCAGAAACTCCTTTAGCTTATCAAAATGTGTGTGTGTGTGTGTGTGTGTGTGTGTGTGTGTGAGAGAGAGAGAAAGAAAGAGAGAGAGAGTAGAGACACACTCTCTCATGAGGACAACAAGCCCCCGGCAATGAACCATGGTCGAAAAATGCACACATACAATCACAAATTGCCTTCGAGCAGAGAAGAAGGGGAATAAGGGAGAAGTGGGAAAATGAAAGATGGCGGATTGTTGCTGTAATTACAGTTATGTGGAGGGGGGTGGAGTACCACAACAAGCTTGAAAAGGGTGAAAGGAATAGAGAGAATGGAATGCATATTTCATGCCTCAGTGTAGAACTATGGGTATGTGTTGAGGTTCTAATACTGTTGTCTCATGTTCTCATCAATAATCTGTAACATAAAGCTCACTGATCCAGTAGACCTAAATGGAATAAAGCTTCCAGATACACGCAAAACAACACATTTTGAAAATTTACTACAAATAAGAGTTAACTTTCCTTTATAAGAGATCACATGTTGTACCATCTAATACTCTGTACATGACAATTACACTTTGATTTGATTTGATGAACGTCAAAATGAACGTGAAAAAATAATTCATTGATTAATTAATAGTATAAAAATTTACATTAATTAATTAATTATTTAATAAAACATTAATAGTATTAATATTAGAGGTATCTTATATATCCAGTACATTTCTCTGCTCTGGCAGCACAGAAACAGCAACAAACCATGCCTGCCCTCTAGTGTTTTTTAAGGTAAAGTGTGTGTGTGTGTGTGTGTGTGTGTGTGTGTGTGTGTGTGTGTGTATTGTGTGTGTAGGACATGGGTCTTATGATATACAGCTTATTTGTTCTTCTACAGAGAAGAAATGTCTGCACATTATATTTTAATGAATGTTTACTTTTTACTTATTTTGGAAATGGGGTGTAAAAGTTATGGCTCTTTTCCCAATGTGTTAAACTCAGAACATGAATAGAAACTGAGCTCTAAAAGCTTAGTACAGTAACACTTTTTAGTATTATCTATTTTACAAAATGTGCAAGCTGCTCATCAGTCATTAGCTGCCGTCCAGAGTTGCCAGGCTTGCGGTTTTCACGCCAAATTAGGCTTGTTTGAAAATCCAGTCGCGGGTGAAAATTCAGGGGTGGCGGGGTGCAGTTTTTGGGCTACTTTTAAGTATGACTGTGGCTGCCAAAAAGCAACAAAAAAATGGGTGTTGCCTTGGATGTTACGTCAACATGGCGGGCAAACGTGTGCAAGTCAACACTAAGGAGATTGATTACAACAGAGGTCACCATCGCTGTGCCCGCGGGTGACCATGCGCTCCCCAGGACCCCTTTATGGCACCCGCAAAGCATGCGCCAAAAATAGCACAGCTCATATTGCAACTCAATATAAATATATACATATATTTTTAATTAATGCTCACATTATGCAAATTTTTAAAATAACATTATATAAAATAAAAAAATTAAAGTAGAAATATTTCATATCAAAATTGCCTCGAAGTCAAAGGTTATTCGCGCGCGGCCACCCCGCCTCTTCCCTGATTCGTTGACCAAGGGAAGTGATGATGAGGAGTTAGCCTGCTAGTGTTTTTGCCCCAAAAATCATGGCAGAAAAGCGAAAAAGGACTGTTTTAAGGACTGGAGTTCTTTTTTACGTCCTTTAAAGAGAAGTGTCTGTGCCTTATTTGCGGGACGACTGTTGCAGTACCAAAGCAGCACAATGTGAGAGGCACTTCAAAACCTGCCACGGAAACTTCGATGTCATCTACCCACCTGGCAGCGCATTGCGGACAGAAAAAGCCCGTGGGTTAAGGGCAGCTTTAGACAAACAGCGGACTTTCTTCACAAAGCCGGTGAAAAAAAAAAAAAATTATATATATATATATCACAGAACGCAACTGAAGCCTGAAGAAAACTTTTTCGGATGGAGAAGTTTTTAAAGAAGCTATGATGCTTGTCGCTAACACATTATTCAAAGATGAGAAACATGGTCCCGCATAGTGTCATCATAACTACAGCTTTTTTAATATCGTTATTATTATAACGTTAGTTATCCATGCAGTTTTGTTATTTAGGAAGTTTGTAGCAAACAGGTCCTGAGTGCCCTTCATATGACTGCACTGGCGTAGGGATTTATAGTGAACTGAGATGCTGGGGCTGTCATACCGCTGCTCACGC
>BRDA01001394.1:63234-75287 GCA_036984385.1 Crenuchus spilurus | reverse complement strand
AGATTGTTAATAGTCCTTCCACCAATCTTGAATCCTCCCATAAATCCCTGTAGTGCTTTCCTCATCACTTGTTCTCCTAAGATGTTGAATAAACAGACTGAGCCTTCCAATTTTTGTCTATATGTAAAGATTTTTTTCTGGCCACTCCATATGGAGTGTATGATTTACTGTGGTCATATGGACAGATACTCCAGTGTCTGCTTGGGAACAGGGTTACCTTTGGTCTCTGTGCTGACTATTATATTAATACCTTGCCAAGTCCTACAGTTTTGGTGGTCAGCCCTTTCTTGGCAGGTTTGTTGTGGTACCATGTTCTTTCCATTTGATGATAATGGATTTGATGGTACTCATGGGGATCATCAGAGATTTAGATTTTTTTTATAACCCAACCCTGATTGTACTTCTCAAAACTTTGTCCCTGACTTGTTTGGAGATCTCCTTTGTATTCATGTTGTTGTTTGGTTAGTGGAGTCTCTTGTTTATTGGTGTTGCACCCTCTGGGGCCTTTAAGAAAAGGTGTATATATGCTGACAGATCATGTTACACTTAGATTACACACAGGTGGACTTCACCAAGCATGTGACTTCTGAAGGTAATTGGTTGCATTTACAATTACATTAACAGCATTTGTCAGACGCTCTTTTCCAGAGCGACTTACAACAATGCTTTGTTTGCATTAAGATAATCATTTCAGCTAGTACAGACAGGATAGATTTGAGACCACTCTTCAGTTTAGACACTGTCAGAACAAAACCATTACTAATTTTTAAAAACATGGAAAAACGAGAGACTGGACAAGCACCTGGGTGACATCCAATGAAATTGCCCCATTATAGAGTTATTTGCCAAATGTGTGTGAAGTGGCCAGACTCAGCAAAAGATTAAACTATATATAAACTAGATATACTATTAAACTATATATACTATATATACTAAGAACCCTATAGATTAAACAAGTTATGAATACATGCAAATGATCACATCTCACTGTATTAGTCACACACAGGCAATTCACACAGTACAATTCACAGTTAAATGTGTTGTTGACAATAAAAATCCATGTAAAAAGATTTAAAGATTTAAATACGGACGGACAGACGGACAGACAGACAGACAGATACCGTTGTGCTTGATAGATCTATTTTCAGGTCTTTTAGAGCATATATAGACTCCTTTATTATGGAACTCAAAATACACTAATATTATTTTGCACATTGGAGTTTAGAGAAACACATTTTATTCAGCTGTACACTCCTTGTATAGTCTGAATGACAATAAAGTTCACTTTGACTTTGAAAAAAATCACAATCTCTTTGATTCATCTCTTTATTATAATAAAAGCTCAGATAAAAACACTTTTCTTAACATTTTTATTCGACTCCTTTCTCCAGCAGTTATTGCCCACTTTTTCTTTCATTTCTTTTTGTAATATGTTTAATATGATTATTCTATGAAGATCATTTTGAAATAATAAAGTTGGCATAACCCAATTACAGCTTAATATACTTGATGTTTAGATGTATTAAGTCCGTTGTCCCAGAATCCTACAAATACCACGATAGTAAATCACTGTGTCATATCATGATAATGTATTAAACATATTGATTAGAATATCGGTCTTGTTTCTCAGTAGTTAAAAGGACGAGGTCCCACCGAGATTTGAACTCGGATCGCTGGATTCAAAGTCCAGAGTGCTAACCATTACACCATGGGACCGCACACGTACATTCGTTCACGGAAGTGTCCATAATATGATTATTGTCTGTCTGCTACAGCGTAAAAAACTTTTTTGTGTTATTTGTTGTCACTGGATAACGGTATATAATAGAAGAATGCATAAAAAACGTGTTTATTGTTGAATTGATGAATGTTATAGCGAAGTCACACGCCATGAACCACCATCTTCAGTTAAAAAGCCTTAATGTTACAGCTGTTACTAGCTAGCTAACTGGCTAAGTGTCGTCCATTTGCGATTTGTATGGACAGAGCATGGACAGTGCCATTTTCTGGTGCACAGACGATGCAGTTTGTCATCAGGCACATTGTTTTGTCTCCTGGTTGTCATAGAACTACCGTTACATTTAATTTAATGCATATAATTATGAGGGCTAGTTAGCTCGATAGCTTGTAGCATATTGACTTGTTTAGCATCTTAAACTAGCTCGTGTTACAGTTTAACGTATAACAAACCAGGTAACACAAGGTAAGGTTAACCACACATACTCTTTTTATATGAGATACGGTATCTCGGTAAAGATTTCATATTGTTTTCCATATTATGTCCGGAAAAGTGCGAGCTAACGGCTGTAATATTCGTCTCGTAACTTTTGTCCGTGTTGTGCTTTTCGCTGACTGTGCGGGAAAGCATGCGAGGTTTGTTTACACCTAAACTTACTCCAAAGCTAAGTCTTTTCTTCGCTTTTTTACTCTGGGACTGTTAAATAGTAGAGGTAAGCTTATTTATGGGCTTTGGAGTTTAACTGCTGTCTCTTGAGAAGAAGGGTCCGTTCATGAATACAGTGTTTACTCAGTAAGTCGACTTAAGACAGTGAAAACACGCTGTGCTTATGTTATCATTATTATTAGGGATGGGCAGATCGATACTGAAATATCGATACTTCTGATCATGTTGTTTCTTTTTAAAAATCGATTATCACGTAAAAACATCTATTTTTAGACCCCACATCAACCTCTGTTTCTGGCTGCTCTGCGTTTATTTATTTATTTTTATTCTTTTCTGACATAAAGCATAACTATATAACACCTATAATCAGAATTTCTTGTTTTAATAACATGTTTTTTTTTCTTCTAAAGCTCGTCATTTATACGCTTATACATGTGTTTATGTTGGATTCAGCAACAAAACAGAGACGTCACATTTTAATAGTATTGTGGATATTAATATGGGAATGACTTTGTATCAGATCAAAATGAAAATTAGTGGTATCATCCATCCTTAAATATAGACACTGAATTATATTTTTAATGTAGACTAATAGTAAAACACTTACGATCATGAAAGAGCAGGAACAGACTCTTATTAGCCGTGTTCCTTTAGTATTTAAGTCTCAGTCTCTCTCTCTCTCTCTCTCTCTCTCTCATATATTCCATATTTGTGATGTGTGTCATGTTTTTGAGAGAAAATACAGTGTTTTTTAAAGTTTTCAAGTGGTGGGACCAATGCACTGTTTATAGCTGTGACTAATTCAGGAAGTCTTTTATGCTATTTCAGTTCAAAGACAATCTTTTAAAAAATAGGCTCTATAAGTGACATTCTTTTCTGGGATAATTTTGAATCTGTAGCTTCAAAGTAACGTTTGAGAATTTTTTTGTAATGTGAATTTGCAGTAGTTGTGAAAGATGTGGTTCCCTGTGGTGTTAGCTCATCAAATACACTCTGAAATTTCCACAGTCTACAAAGCTATAACAAATTAAATCAAAACTTCATGCAGTCCATATTCATATGACAATAGGTAAGAATATGATAAACCTTTGGGAACAGTGAAAGAGCAATGGAGAAATATGTTTAAAGAGGTGGCACAGGTGATGATAGTTCTCCAGATTTTATTATTTACATACTGAATCATTATTGGCTGGCTGACATTGAACTGTGACCTACAGTGATGTAATCCCATTGTAAGTTATGTTCTCTGCATGTTCCAGAGTGATCTTTGCTGTCTGCACAAGGACCTGTTACACCATGTTCACAACTAGAACATGAAGTACATGATAAAGCGAGACCGAAAAAAACAGGTAAGTTAAAAAAACAGGCGGATATACTGTACAGTAGAAAGTGGGAGGAGTTTTTCACACTTGGTTTTAGTTTGATTTAATTTGTTCATTTGACTTGCAGTTGTTGAAGTTCCAACAGGAAATCACCATTTGGTACAAGAGAGAAACAACAACAACAAAGATATTTTGTGGATTTAATATACAGGTGAGTGTAACAGGTCATAATCTTTATTTTGCTGTACTCTGTCTTGATTACTGGATACTCAGTACCACATACTTGCCACATACTAAGGGTAATGTACTGGCAATGTGATAATTCTTGCCATATTATTGTAATGTTACTCATATTAATATTTTCATCATTGTAGTTATTCAGAGGTTTCACTGGTCTCTATACTGCATTGTGAATGAAAAGTACTGGTACTAATATTATGGAAGATTCGTATAAAAGCTTAACAAGTCATTAAAATTCACATAAATGCAGTGCTACATAAAAATAGAAAACAGTGAAAAAATTAATTGTTTAATTTAATTCAAAAAGGGAAACTGTCATATATTGTATTCATTCTATGTAAATTGTCATATTTCTGGCCTTGTATTGTTTTAGTGTTGATCAGTATGACTTCATGAAAATCAGAGATCCAGAATCTCAGATTATTAGAATATTTCCTTTAGTTTGAGTAAATTACTATTCCAACAATAGCAACATAATAAAAAAGCTTGAAATATGTCACATTACATGTAATGAATATAAAATATATGAAAATTTACCTTTTTAAAATCAATTATGCACGCAAATGAAATAGCGTCAGAGTCAGTTGTATGTTATTGTTTTGGAGGTGCTTTTTTAAAGTCTATTATATTGGACAGCAATAGAAAACAATGCGGTAACTATGTAGGACGCCTTTCTAAGTCTCACATCACCAGAATACAAATTGACATGACCATACAAAATAAAAACTGTATGACAAAGCATTAAAAACTGAACTAATTTTAAGACTTGTTGCATTGTTGGCAGGTTATAACAATTAACAACATGACTGATGATTAATTATGAATTGATCTCGCATGTTGTAGATTCCAAAAAATCCACTCTGATTTAGAGCAAATATGAATTTGAGATGTTTGAAAAAACACTCACCGGTAACGGCTGATGGTGAGCGTACCTGTTCTCACCTGACATTGACTTGCACAAAGCAGTTATACCTTTATGTCAATCAAACATAAATTAGACATTAATGGCTAATTTATCAGTATACACTAATCAGCCACTTCATTAAAATCACCTCATTGTATCTACAGCCATTGTCCATTATATCAGCTCCACTGACCATACAGGTGCTTTGTATTTATACAATTACAGACTGTAGTCCATCTGTTTCTCAATTTACTGTGTTAGCCTCCTTTCACCCTGTTCTTCAATGATCAGGACTCTCACAGAACAGGTATTATTTGGGTGGTGGATCATTCTTAGTACTGCAGTGACACTGATGTGGTGGTGGTGTGTTAGTTTGTGTTGTACTGGTATGAATGGATCAGACACAGCAGATTTGCTGGTGTTGTTAAAAACTGTGACCACTCACTGTCCACTCTGTTATGACACAACTACACTGTTAGTTCGTCTTGTAAATGTAAAGTCAGAGACAGTACATATTTTCTACACAGTTCACATTAGTTCTCCTTTAGATCTTTATCAGTTGTCACCCATTGCCCACAGGCTGCTGCTTGCTGTATATTTTTGGTTGGTGGGCTGTTCTCAGCTCAGTTGTGGCACTTAGGTGTTGGAAAACAGCAGGTCTGCTGTGTCTGACACACTCATACCAGCACAACACACACTAACACACCACCATCACATGAGTGTCACTGCAGAGCTGAGAATGATCCACCACCCAAATAAGTGTCCTGTTCTTTGAAGATCAGGATGAAAAGAGGCAAACAAAGTTTACCTATATGGTAAGTGGAGCTAATAAAATGGACAATTTTTTTTTTGAGATTTGGAGATTATTTTAATGTTATGGCTGATCAGCTGTTACAATGTGTCAAATCACAGATTTAATAAACACAATGTCATTGGTTATATTCAGTCAACAAAGATAGTATTTGTCATGAGCATCCTAACCATATCCTCTCAGGCCTAAGGCCTTGAAGGTTCTTGTATAATCTCCACTGAGTCACCTTTCACCCAGTTATACAATAATGAAAGTACACAGTTGTAGTTCTACTATTATATTCTGTACTGCCATGTCTGACAGGAGATTTGCATTAACAAGTCACAATAACCTTCTAAAGGAACAGTCATTTTTCAAATGCCATGGTGTCTATGAGGACAAGAAACACCACAACATTCCATTGGCCTCATAGACACACAGAGCCAAAGAAATATATTCTTAAGAGTAAAAATATGTACAGTATATAAACTTGATTACAGTAATAATCTATACCCTGTCAGGGCACTACCCCAGTGTGAACATGTTGACTCATACACATATAGTTATGTACCTTGCTGCACTGAAATAGCTTACTTGAAACTGAAATACTCCCCCAAGGCAAGGGCGAGAGATTTTGACTGCTTTGTGGTTATCTCAGTACCAGACAGATAGAGGAGATCTATGCTAGGTGTCAAACAGACCATGCCTGTTTCTATAGCATTGTATTTCTATATCAAACTTTCTGTACAGTTATATTGTAATACTGTACATAATGTATGTACCCCGGCCCTGAGTCATGGCTTCTTGCATGTATTTTCCTCCTTTCCAGTTTTGTATTAATCTATAGGGTTAATCTATCAATTATTCTTGACAAATTATTAATCTGAGTTTTTACAAAAGGCCAAATAATAAAAATATGAAAAAGATTCTAAAATATTTACTGGAAAGAAATTATTAAGGTTTTATTAATATATAGAAACACTGACAAATTGTATCAATCTAGCTCTGTTTGGTACTAAAAGAGACACCAGTAGAATTTACAATATCATTGCTGAAAGATCAAAACCATTTTTCATTACAGATGTGCCACTAGAAGTGGTCCAAATGTACTTAATAAAATATAACATCATTAATTTATATGAAGGTTGTTCCTTCTTCCATAAAGTTACGATTTTCAGGATGAGGTTGTGTTATAGCAGCATTGACTTGCATTGCTATTAAGCTAATTTCCAACTAATGACTGGATTTGTGTAGAAAGTACATTTTAATCTGTGTCTTTTTAAATGACCAGTCAGCGTTGATCATGTAACCAAAGTTAATCGATTAATTGTGGTTAAGTGTGACAGCCCTATTCCAGTCACTCAGATACCTTCAGCATACTCTCACACAGCTCCAGACAATAGCTCACACACTCTGTGGGGGTAGAGATGGAAACAGGGGCGGATAAACTGAAAGCCACTGCCTTCCCCTCCCCCCTGCCACAATGCGCTCGTACCATGGTTCTGTGGCCTCTTCCTCTCATTCCTCCACATCAGCTCTTTTCCTCTTTCCCCCTTCACCTCATCCACTGTCACTCACACCAACCAAGCAATTCTGCCCTTGGCATAACCCCTCCATACATAAACATACACAAACATGTATACATACATTCTTGCACGCACATAAATACCCTCCCCCTCTCAAGTGCCACAGGCCTGGATTCCCCTTGTGAAACACACACGCAATCACATGAGAACACACACTTTCTTCCTGTCGCACACACACCATACAAAGGGTATACTAGATGCATACCTCTGCAGCACTACAGGGGACACACCCAAGTGAAATTGACACTGACCCACATCCGGACGCATTCAAAATCAGCCACTGACCACACGCGGGGCACTGAATATAATGAAGGCGTGCAGCCAGTTAGTTGCTCAGCCATTGCTATAGTAGGCAAGTGCACGTGGTCAGTGGACGGTTGATGCGGCAGCATCGCTCATGATTTAACCATGAAAACGACGCTGCTTTTCATGGCTTCTATCTCTTTCACGCGGACTCGGTTGTTTACCTCTTTGCTGCGTGACGTCATGACACACCCCTCGTGTGTGTGAGTGAGCGAGAGAGAGAGAGATAGGGCGAGTGTGTGTGTGTGTGTAGATGGAATGTGGGAGTTGTCCCCCCACGCGCGTTACGAGCGTCGAACCCGACCAAGCAGCGCGCGCGTGGCCGTGGATGTCACACCAACCAAAACAGCGGACGCACGCACCTGGCCGAGCCTTTCATATGTTATTGGCGGAGAGCCTTGCGCGCGAGGCGGGGCCTCGTTTACCCCTCCACCCCTCAGCCCACGTCTATTTAGGTCCAAGTTCAACCGTTTGTGTTTTTTTTCCTCGCAGTGTCCGAACAGCCAACGTGGGTTCAAAGTTTTGTTTTATTTCACCACCCTCTGGTATAAAAAAAGCCATCGCGAGATATCACCGCATCGAACTGACGGGACTCGCGGCAGAAATCTCGCGCGGGACAGGGATCGCCGAGCTTGCAGTAGTAGCAGCAGCAGCAGCAGCGCCGTTAGCGTGTAGCATAGCTAAGCCCGAGCCCGAGTGAGGCGATCCTCGCACGGCTCGAGCTGCTGAGAGCGCGGGCGGGGGGGCGTGTTCATGCCCGCGCCTCTGCGTGCTAGCGCGTGTGCTGCTGCCAACTTCTCCGCTTCAGCACGTAGACTACACACAAGAAGAGATTTAGTTCACGTTACGGAGCAACGAGCGAGCAGAGCGAAGCGAAAGTCACCTCGGAAAAAGTTGCAATCAGGTATGAACCAGTTCACCATGTGTGACTGAGATTCCAGAGTGAAGCGAGCGTCACACACACACACTAGGCGAGGCGAGTGAAAACAAAAGCTGCTAGCGGGAGTCCGCTAACGTTAACGTTAGATAACCTGCTCCAGTCACACGCAGCTGAAGTTCGCTTCTTATTCATAAGCGTCGTTTTCTTGCTGCGTTCAGTTACCTTCAGGCGCCTTACGTTTATCAATAACAAGCAACTTCAGCTTCGTTTGAGTCGCTGCGTGTGAACTTGGCTCGAGTTAAAATCGCCAATATTTGATCTGAGACACATCGGCTGATTCTCCGTTGTTTTTATACATGTCTTAACGTTTCGTGTTTCGTTGTTGACGCTAAAGCTCACCTCTAAGCCTCTAACTTTAGATTGTCCTGCTGTAGGTTTACGGAAGATCTCTGCGACGTGTGGAAAACTTGGTTCACGCCTCAAGTAGACAACGTTACCTCAGGATTAGGGAGCAAAGATTAACAGCGAAGAAACGACAGTTCTCGTGAAAGGCATGACCAAAGCTCAGGTAAGGACGTGTATGCAGTGTTTTAATCTTGTTTGGTTAACACTACATCCTGGCAGTCCGCTCACTGCAGCCATTTGCAACTGCGACATCATACAGAGCCCCACTTAAAGCTGTGGAAGTTTTCACACCCTGCCTGCTAACTTCTGCATTGTACTTTTCTGTGTCAAGTGCACAGTATGGTCTAATTGACATTGTACTAGTGGGTGTATTAGCAAAGTTTTTGCTCTTAAGGTTGATTGCTCTTAAGATGCTCGTCATATTTTTGTAAATAAATCAGGCCAATGAACTGGGATTGAATCTGTCGAAACTGAAATAACGAAGCTACAGGCACTGTACATGTTGACTCTGTACATCCTGCATTTATAAATATTTTATTATTATTTATTAGATCGTCATAACGTTACATCTAGCTTGATGATGCACAGCATTGTGTTGCTATCTATCTATCTATCTATCTATCTATCTATCTATCTATCTATCTATCTATCTATCTATCTATCTATCTATCTATCTCACTAAGTCTTGTATAGATTTTAATGTATTTATTTTTAAATTATTCTTGATATACCAAATAATTTCCCTGTGAGATGTGATAATTGAATGTTTTCATAACTTCTTTAATCTGTGGGCTTCTTATTGCTGAGTTTAATCTATGGGGCCCCTTTTGCTGAGTCTGGCTCACTTCATACATATTTGGTTATTAAGTCCATACTGGGGACATTTCACTGTTATTAACTAGTAACATAAGATATCTTTATGTCGTGTAATAATTTCAGGTAAAACTGTATACATATTTTAAACTGTATGGCCAATGTGGCCCTGCTCTTTTCTGAGGATCTCATTTATTCTCTTTCATGGAAACCACTGCTACTGAAATTAGACACATATTTGTAGTTTTACAGGATCACTGATTTGTGCAAGGACATATTCTGATCCAATTTAATGCTCAAGGTGTAGTAATAAATAAAGCTATGTATGTGCAAAGGCATTTTAAAACATGCACTGACGCCATAAGCAAAAAAATACTCTGTGAATGTGTTGTTTACTGTAATTGATAAAGGTGCTTTCCTTGTTCATTGTATTAGACAGGAGTTTCTTGTAATTGCAGCTTGGATAGAGTTCAGATGTACAGCATTTTTTCTGTTTTGTGTCTGTTCTTAGTTGAATTTGTAATTACAGTTTGTTTAATATTGTCTACAGAACTGGAACCAGCCTTTTTGAGTGTGGTTGGTCAATGTTAAACAGTTTCTAGCACTGACACCAGTATGGGTAAAATTAGAGCCTGTGTGCCTGGGCACACAAGCATATCTTGTTGCATTACCTCAGTGATTGCAGCCATTCAGACGCAATAGCTGCTGGTACTGTGCTGTCACCATATTGTTGCAGTGATGAGACTGAACAGCGTAAAACTGTGTGTGTGTGTGTGTGTGCGCAAGAATTTAACTGCGATTGTAATACAAGCAGTACCAGTGGTTGACTTCTTAAATACTGGACTGTGACTGGCTCATTTACTGTGAAGGAGCATACGATGAGCCAGCCATGTAACAGGATTAACTGTGATACTCTGGAGAAGTACCAAATCTCTTTCTCTTTCCCTATTGCTGTCTTTCTCGCTCACTTTCTTTCTTTCATCTTTTTGTCTGTTTTAATTCTTGTAATATAGTACAGTCATCATTTCCAGTTTTACCTCCGAATGGGTTAGCAGGTCACACTATTCTTTAAAAAGCTTCATCCCTTGCACTGTCTCATTCTTTCTAGATGACGCAGCTGAGGCCTTGTGATTAGTATAGAGTGTTATATATGACCCTAGGTTTTTCCTCTTTGGTATGGAAACTATTTTTACATTTTATATTCATTTCCTAACTGTTATCTTGGTGTCTGGATCAGCGTTTGTGTGATTTTATGTGAATGTGTTTTGCTGATGCAGCTCTTGTGTTTGAATATGGAATTTGACTGTATGTTCTGGTTGTTATTGTAGTCATGTTCATTTTGGGAGTAGGAATGTGTATGTGTCTGTATGCAGTTTCTGTAACTCTAGAAAGAAGCTGTGAGGCCTTGACTGTAGCCCTGTACAGAGGCCCATCGAAGGGGAGGCAGGCCGCGCGTATGTGTGTATGTATGTGTGTTTGCGTGCAGACTGCTGGGATTGGACTTGGGATAGAGGGACCCCCGTACGGAAGTAGCGAAAAGGGAGGAAAGAGGAAGGAGGAGTCACTCACGCTTTCTGGTCATGTGTGTTTGTACTCCTGTTCTATACAGAGTGAGCATGTGTGCATGTGTGTGACTGAATTACGGTAAAGGAATATTCTTGGCTGAAATCGTATCATGATGTGGTAGGTTTGTATATATACATATGTTTAAAATGTGTATATCTGATGATTTGTGTACATTACTGGGTAAAAAGGCATCAGAAAATGACAAAATGGCATAAAAGCTTTACAGTGAGTGTTTACTTGTTTAGAAAATCACTATTATTTGAAATCATATTAATGCAGTGTGTTGAGTTTACATGCACTTATGTTTGTTTAACAATTTCCAAACCTCTCCTAATGGCAGTGTGTGTTTACTGGTATGTATTTTAATGATAAATGGTGTTTTTAGAAGCATAAACACACTTATTGCAGAGATAAATTATTTTAGAGAACTTGGCTACCTAAGACCTTTACATGAAATTGTATGTTCTCGATAAATATGCATGTGTGATACAGATTAAAACTGAATTTCCTCATGAAGTACAGTAAAGAATCTATGTAAAATGTGCACCTTAGACTCAAGTCAGTGCAAAGTGAAATTACAATGTGTAAATCTTATTGATCCTTTACTTGTTTAAATATTAATTTTGTCAGCTGCTTGCACATTTAGGTAATTGTAATTAACTTAAGACTAATAGATTGCCTTGGTAAGGCTGGGCAGTTCAGAAAACCTTAAATAATAGCTGCTGTGTTAGTCAGAGCATGCACACATTTTAGGGATGTGGTTGAAAATTCACTACAAACATGCAAAGCAGGTCATCATAACACTTTTTCAGTATTTAACTAAGGCCAAGTAAAAAAAAA
>BRDA01001394.1:11780-63134 GCA_036984385.1 Crenuchus spilurus | reverse complement strand
AAAAAAAAAAAAAAAAAACACCTCCCCCCCCGACCCAAAATTTTGGTGAAAAAGGATGATCACCAATTTTTTTTTTTTACTTGGCCTAATAGTAAGCAGTATAGCCACTAATGGCCTGTTGTCTGCTGTCTTCATAGTAAGTCAACACTGAGTGTGCCAGTGTTTACTAGCCAGTTTTTTGTAGTTTGGGCCAGCTGGAAACAGACCCCCCTCACCACATTGCTTGAGGCCAGAAAGGGTCCTAGTGTTCAGATGAGATAATCTTGGTTGATGCATAACTTAGCTAAACATTATGGACTCATTTCCCAGACCCTAAAATCTAGACTAAGCAGAGCTTTTAATGATGAATCTCTGTTGTCAGTGCAAAATAGTTCAAATACTAGGTTTATACATTTTATTACATCACATTACATCTTTTGCTGTTTGTCTTCCTGTCTGAATTGTGTTCCTCGTAATTCTCTTGCAACATTAACATGTGCAGATCTGTTTTATTTACCAGCTTAATTTTGCTAGGTAATACACTCTTATGAAACAGAATTAAAACAGATAATAAAGCTAATAAATAGTCTTTTTTATATGAGTTTTTTTCTTAAAAGCCATATTGACACAGGTGCAAATACACTTTTAAATAATCTTCTATGAATATTTACTAATTTGGGAAAATGTGAAAAGTATGTTTTTAATTACTTTAAATTATGTAAATATGATTGAAAATACTGCTTAATGCTTTCTTTTAATATTTTGTTGTTGTCTGGCACATTTGTAGTGTTTTTATTTGTTAATTACAGACAGGTTGAACAGAATGAGGCCTACAGAACAGACTGAGGCACAATTTGTAAATGTAGAATTTATGTGTGTAACAGCATGTGCTTCCTCATTGTAAGAGCCATAAGCAAACTCTTTTGATGTTTTTGTTTTGTCCAGTAATGTCTTTTTCCATTAATGTTACATTAAGAAAAGATTCATTTTTAAAAAGCAGATGCAGTTTCAGATAAGTTGGTTGACAGTTTTAATATGAAGTGTTCCGTCAGTCACTCTTGTGACAGAACCTGTGGCTTCGTGTTTATAGCACATTATGCTAATTCTACATTCTAGGAAAAATCAAGACTTTTGGTGGAAAACATTTTCACAGTGTTCCGTAGTATAGGCCTTTTGTGTGTTGGAGGGCGAGAGACAGAAGCTTGTAGTGTGTGAGTGCATTTGTGTGTGTGTGTGTCTGTCTTAGCTTAGCTGAAAGGTTCGTTTGAGGACAGCAGAATTTTATGTGTGTTCTGGACCTGAACTGACCCAACTGGCTGTAAGTTTTACACACACACTCACGAGTGCTGCTTCTGTGAGAGTGTGTGTGCGCTGGGCAGTAGTGCTGGAATCAGAGCTCGTCGTCTGACTGTTATTGTGTGTTGAGGAAGCACACTGGACAACGTGTCTCCTCCGTCTCTGTCTCCTCCTGTTTTTACTGTTTTATGAGTCTTCTGATCATTCTTGAGATGTTTTTTTATGTGCTTGTGTGCGTTATTCATGCAGTCTTTATTCTGCTGCTGATATCCTTGTAACAGTGTGCCTTTCAGTGTGTGTGCTTATACTTAATGAGCTTTTAAAGTGCATTTCCTCCCTCTCACTCAAGTCTCATCTTTTAGAATCTACATTCAACAGATTTATTTAAGACGGAAATAAATCATTACAGGAAGTGATTAACAAAATCGGAACATAATAAAAGAACTGTGTTTGAGCAAAGGTTTTAACACTTTTTCCAAGCATGTGTTGCAAAGACATAGAAGTGAGCATTTTTACTGAAACTAAATCATGAATCACTTTAATCACCTGAAATACAGAATCTGTATAAAATCAACAAATCAAGCTGTTTGACGGCTATTCTGTTTTTTTTTACTACTTAATTTATGAGCACAATAATATTCTGTTGTGATATTGATATTGATTGTGATAATGATATTCTATTTAGTTATTCTAATTTGTTATGCTATATTATATATTGTTTGTTGTTTTCTGGTATTAAATGTATGAAAACTACTTTCCATTCTTATGGAGTGAAAATATACCTGATGTATATAACACGTTCATTTGGTTTTTTTTTTATTTATTTTTATTTTTTTTATGATTATTATTTTGTATTAAAACATGCAAACTTGAACTATCACTTAATTCACACAACACAGCAAAAAAAAAATAGTTTGCCAAAGAAGTAAATGTAGTTTTATACGTGACTGTTTTGCACATGACAACTTACCACAGACACAAAACATTTGAAATTTTTGCTGTCATGGTTTCTGTCTGCCCACAGACAAACATATGCTTACAAAAACTGATTCTTATCATGATTCAGAGTACGAAATAAACAAAAGTGCAGATAGTAGTCACAGGAACAACACTAAAGGCCATGTCACTCAGAATGGGGTCAAAGTGCTGAAACATGCCCACACTCCCAGCATGCCTTGGCCTACTTCCATGCTAGAGCTGCAGCACTGTCAGTTAAGTGGTTAACTCTGTCTTATAGAACATCTTATTACGCATTTAGTGAGTCATACTGTTGAAACATGTCCCGAACTGTTTCTGTGTATCTTTATATATTTCAGATTTAATATGAAACTACAATGTCTTAATTTATTGTTACTTAGAAAAGCAACAAAATATGATCTAGTTTTCATAAAGCTTTTGTTACAGTTATGGAGAAACTCATTCATATGACGTATTGCATTTTTTTGGCTTCATATTGTGTTACATTCAATATTCTGGTGAATGCTTATTGTGACATGGTTAAATATTGACCAGTAAATGATTTGGCCAGTGATTTACATTAGTAAAGTCATGTGAATGCTTTGAACTTGGTTCATAGAAACATATCATAAACATTTTAGACCTGTCTGGATCCACACTATAGGCAAGAAAAGTGATACTGATGTTTTTGCAAGGTGTATATTTACAAATTAGAGCTTTCTGCATTGTCAGTAATGTTGAGGGTAATAATACAATACTATTTAATCTGTGATAAATTTTGCAGTGCTGCTTCATAATATTTGTATGAGCTGAACTGGTCTGAAGCATAAATTTAAAACCAGAGAAGTGATTACTGCCTTAAAACATAATCCAAACTATTGAGCCTCAGTAGAAATGTGTCTTGAATGATACATGTTTCAAACTACACTGTCATAGCAGGTAATTGGGGGAATATATATTTTCTTTGCAACTGTCATCTGTGTATTTATACATACACCTAAATGTAAGCATTGTTTTTGGCATATTTTTATTTTATTACTGTAAATTTTTATTATGGTCCAGAATTTCCATATTGCTAATAAAGATTTTGGATTTTTACCCTTAAATTGAGTTACAGGAATGCTGCATTGTTGGAGCATTGAACATTTTGACATACACCTGTACTTACATATTACTAATCACTTACATAAATACAAAGAGCGCAGAAGTGCATGCACAGAAAAACAGCTCAGTACAAATTCAGTCCAGTCTGGTTTCTGCTTCATTTCAAATTAAACAATTAGCATTTTACTGTTAAACAAAGTGCAGTTTGATGCTCTTCTAGCCATTCAATTTCAACACTTTTTCATTCTCTAAGTAGAGAAATTATTAATGTCAGAGTTTTCTTTGTGTTGGTATGTGTATATCACTTTGGACCCTAATAGGTTAGTTTATTATTTAAGAGTTTTCTCCACAGACTGAGAAAGTTGGGTCAATCACTCAGGAGCCAATATAATCAAACCAAATTACTTTTCTTCTGATTGATGTGTGTGAGTGTGTGTGTGTGTGTGTGTGTTATTCCAGAGCTTTGGTACGTGCATGAGTGGAAGATGATTGTGTGTACATGCGTTTACAGAAAACTTTCTATAGGGTTGCTGTATAAGGGACACTGTGCGCCACTCAGCATGTGTTCCGGAACGCACACTGTGTTTATTCTAAAAATCCACCCTCTTTTTTCCCCCATGAAAGTTGGAATTTCCTTAGAACCTGGAATTCTGAGTGAAAACAGGAATGCTGTGACATCACTCCCTACACTGCAGAGTGTTTGTTTAGCCAGCGCTGGTCCTGTTTGCATGTAGAGTGTTGCTGAGTCCCAAGAGCTTTCCCAGTCTGAACTGCAGCGCTGTGATTACACAGAGAGGGCGCTGAGCCATTCTCTGAGATACTACGTTATTAAACACATGGACTGGGACTCTGTCTTTCTGCTCATTTTTGGAATGACTTAAAACATGATTATCATAGTGTCCTATAGGAGCATCACTCGAGGATTCAGTGATGAAGATGAATAGCACAGCTTTGTGTTGAGAAATTGAATTGCCTATCAAAGTAATGGTAATTAAGTGATTTACTTTTAAAAATATACAGACAGAAGCAGTCATAAAAAATAAAAAATTATATTCACCCTGCTTTATTTTTTTTAAATATTTGAAAATGAAAAAAAAATACACATTATGATCATGCAAACAGACAAATCATTGATAATTAATTTTGTTTTTATTATTATTATTATTATTATTATTATTATTATTATTTAGAAGTTTGAGTAAATGCTGCTGCCTTAATGGATAATGTTATTGGTTTATTTATTTGATTGTCAACAAAGATTGCGTTTTTATCTAGGAATAATTAGTAGTTTAGTAACAGACAAAAGGGTGATGAGTATTGAATTTGAATGCCTGCTATAAAAATGAGCAGATGACAACAAACATTTGAGCATTGTCATACTAGGTTCACTGCTTTTCATAGTCTTTTTTTAATGAAATATTGATAGCTAATATTCAGTCAGTATTCCCATTTGTCTGTTGAAATGTATTTTCAGTGTTCGCATATTAGCATTGTTTATGAAAAGGATCTTTTTTTCCTTTGAATGTTTTCTTGGTTTACAGACTTGTCCCCATTGGTATATCCCAGTTCCGATGATTTACGGTTCTATTAAAGCATTTTTAATTATTCATCACTGTACTAAAGCATGCCACTTATGATTTGTGGTTCTGTTTTGATATTGGTCAAAGTTAAAGAACGGGGATTTCCATTTTCACATACAGTCAATTTCTTCATCAGCTCCTCCCCCACATTCTGGCCCGCCATAAATCAGTAAACCCACTGCTTACCATCTCTCTCTCTCTCTCTCTCTTTCTCTTTCCCTCTCTTTCCCTCTCCCTCTCTTTCACTCTTTCCCTCTCCCTCCCTTTCTTTCTCTTTCTCTCTAGTGATGGAGTCCACAGTTAGTACATCCACGCAGGTGCCTGATGAGTTTGACCGTAATGTTCCACGGATTTGTGGTGTGTGTGGTGATAAGGCTACTGGCTTCCATTTTAATGCCATGACCTGTGAAGGCTGCAAAGGTTTCTTCAGGTAGACACAGACACTCACACACACACACACCCACTACCATTCACAACTTTGCATTTCTCACTCAGAAGTTTGGGATCACTGTTTCCAGTAATGTAAAACCAGTCAAATAATGCTGAAATTCTACAAGTTTCAAAAAGTTTGTAGACAAATGTAAAAAGAAATATGCGATAGATAAATCTATAATAATTGAGAAAACAATTTAGAATAATTTTATATGCATTATTCTTCACATTCAGAAATCTCGGTGATTAAATAGCCATTAATATTAAGGTAATGAAAAGAAAGTACTATAAATCGATCAATGTAGTTTTTTCATTATTTAGTAATATTTGCTACTTTTGAAAACCCTTCCCAACTTCTTGTTGTTCCAAAATGCTTTTCTTTATGAATAAACAATTGGTGCTTTATGACTAAATGCCTGGTGTCTGGTTTATATAATTTTTGATTACATTGTGTAGGTTATAACAATAAATATGACAAATGATTAAATTTAATAGTCTACTTATAAATATATACAATTTTATATATTCCATATAAGTACAACTCTGCAAACCTCACAAAACCTGTTGACAAAGTAGTGAAATAAAGTGTATCCTAAATTGTGTTTTTATGATAGTTGTTTGTATTTTTTTAGGTATTCAAATGAGTACTCAGTTGAGTTAATTTGCATTTAAGTGTGAACTGAATCGTGAAATTGACACAGAATCTTACTAGGATGTATGATGTATGTTAGACGCAGTATGAAGCGGAAGGCCAACTTTACGTGTCCATTTAATGGTAACTGCAGCATCACTAAGGACAACCGTCGCCACTGCCAGTCCTGTAGACTCAAACGCTGTCTGGATATTGGCATGATGAAGGAGTGTGAGTAATTCACATCTTTGAAGACTGTGGTCTTTCACACATGCTCTGGAATTCTTGGTAGCGTAGGCGTTGTATCATTACTTCACTGTAATGACTTATTGTCCCACTTTTAACTTCAGTGTCTGTTTACACTTGATAATTAAGCAATGTCTCTGTTAGTTATCCTGACTGATGAGGAGGTGCAGAGAAAGAAGGATCTGATTCAGAGGAGGAAGGATGAGGAGGCGCAAAAGGAGGCACAAAAGCCCCGTTTGACTGATGAACAACGTAGAGTTATCGACACTCTGGTGGAGGCACATCACAAAACCTACGATGACTCTTACTCCGATTTCTCCCGTTTCAGAGTAATCTTCCATTTCAGTTCTGTTTGCTGATACTTATTATTGCTTAGGAAGCTCTGTTTGAACTTCTTAACCATGAGGGTCATTATATAGGCCCACACTGCAATTCCTACCTATATATTTTCAATACTGTAGTTATTAATTAATTAATTATATATATATATATATATATATATAAGTTACTGAGTAATTGATAAAAACATATACTATGTTACTAATACTAATAATATTAACTTCATAATAAGGGTTTCAAGAACTTAATCCCTATTTCACTTATTAGTCTGTGTGTGTGTGTGTGTGTGTGTGTGTATGTGTTTTGCAGCCTCCAGTGAGAAATGGTCCTGTGACACGCAGTGCCAGTCGAGCCGCTTCTCTGCACTCACTGTCAGACGCTTCCTCCGACTCCTTCAGCCACTCTCCTGGTAATAGACACACACACACACACACACACACACACACACACACACACAAAGTATAATGGGCTTTGAAAGAGGCACAGCCTGATGCAGAGGATATGTAACATGGAATGTTTCATGCAGTTAAAAAGATTCAGTTAGAAAAGACTTGAGCTCCAATTAATGTACTCCCAAAACATTGTCTCTTGTAAATTTTAACAGTAACTATCCAGATAGTTCTCAAGAGTCTCAATACATAAAGGACCATACAACTCAATGTGAGACACCACACAGCAGGGTTCGGCTTACCACAATGTTACAACCACGACTCGTCCATTAAACAAGCTCCCATATACAGTGGTGTGAAAAAGTGTTTGCCCCCTTCCTGATTTTCAGTTTTTTTGCATGTTTGTCACACTTAAATGTTTCGGAACATCAAACCAATTTAAGTATTAGTCAAAGACAACACAAGTAAACACAAAATGCTATTTTTAAATGAAGGTGTTTATTATTAAGGGAGAAAAAAAATCCAAACCTACATGGCCCTGTGTGAAAAACTGATAAAAGTTTTTTTACATTTACTTTGACTTTATTTCATTGCAGACAGTATAAAGCCAAGACATTGCTTTGTCTGGTCAAATTCATATTTATTAATTAGTATATTAATATACATCCATTTCTGCATTTCAGGCTTGCAGCACATTCCAAAAACAAATGTTGGGCCTGGTCAATTTAGGGCTATTAGTGAGGTATAAATATAAATGCATGTGGGCTTTCAGACAGATGATTTCAAGAAGTTCTTGTAATCATGATTTGGTACAAAAGCAGTATCCACGAAAGCCTGAGTCTGAGGGGCAAAGATGGGCAGAGAATCTCGAATTTGTTAACAAATGCATTTTTCAACAAGACAATAATAAATCATATGCTGTACACATTCCAAAGGCATGGTTGCAGAAGAAGAGTGTAGTACTGGACTGGGCTGCCTGCAGCCCTGACCTGTCCCCTGTAGAGAATGTATGGAGAAAAATATGGCAATGACAACCCCATAGTGTTGCACACCTTTTACACCTGTTTGCAGGAAGAATGGGACGAAACACTTAATGGATCGGTATCCTTGGTCCAAAATGTCTTGGAATGGCAACACAAAAAACTTTTTTTGTTGGAATGTTTTGCAGGCCTGAAATGCAGGAATAGACATATATTAACAAATAAAATGAATGAACAGGAAGTATCTTGGGTTACTACTGTCTACAATGAAATAAAAGTTTTTTTTGTTTTGTTTTTTAAAACAAATGTTGCTCCTTAGTACTAATTTGTTGGCAGGGTACATAAAAAGCATGCCAAGTAGGCAGGTCAGTGAAATGTTGTTTTAACCATTTACAGCATACATGCACACGTCACCTTTAGTATGTTTGTCTCTCTCGCTTAATTAGGTAGAGTATCTATTCCTTGCACAAAGTGGGCTCCTTCCATCTGAAAAGACCTGACCTCACAAGAAAAACACTCTAATGAACAACAGATTATTCACACACACGCACATACAGACAGACATATACACCACTAGTTGTTTTTGCAGTGCTGGTCCATTCACAGCACCTTTTTCCGCTGTTTTTTTTATTCAACCTACTTTTCATTCAGTCATTAGGGACCAGTCTTCATCAATGAGCAACAGTCCAAGCCACTATCCAGCTGCCCTGGATAAGTTAATATATCTGCATATATGTCTAAAAGTATTTAAAATGGTAATCACCTTGTTCTCTTTTACTTTGTCTCTACTTTTGTGTATGTCTTTGTCTGGGTCTTACTTTTCTCCCTCTCTCTTACCCTCGCGTTGTCACATCTCTTTCTCCACCCCCCCACACCACTTTCCCCTTCTCTCTCTCGCTCACTCTCTCTCTCTATCTCTCTCTCTATCTCTCCATCTCCCCTCCTCTCTCTCGCTCTCTCTCTTTCTCTCTGTTTATGTTGCTAAAGGTGGTTTGCAAAGGTGTTGACAGACATGCTTTTTGTCTTTGTGCCAAAATATGTAACCACTCTACATATTTACACTAAGGATGTGTATATTGAATGTTTTGTCAGACCATGAAAAACTTGCTGTATGTCTAACATGAAGAAACAAAATGTCACTAGACCATAAAGATCCTGAAATGTGCAGTAACAATTAGGTTTATAACTAAATAATATTTAAATGTACTTGTTCTCTTTGTTTTTTCTCTTGACTATATGAGGTCTCTCTCATTGTCTTTGTCTCTCTCTCTCTCTCTCTCTATCTCTATCTCTATCTCTATCTCTCTCTCTCTAGAATCTGGTGACAGTAAGCTGAATTTGAGTAACCTGTTGATGATGTATCAGGAGCAGGGCTCCAGCAGTCCTGAGTCTACAGAGAACAGCAGCACTGGTCTCTCAATGCTGCCTCACCTGGCTGACCTGGTCAGCTACAGCATCCAGAAGGTTATCGGCTTTGCCAAGATGATCCCTGGATTTAGGTACCACTGTGTGTATGTGTTTGTGTACATGTGCACATGCAAGTTTATGTTTTGCATACTATTAAGATTTGAGTGCCAAATTGTTTTTTGACTTGTTTTGAAAGCAGCAAAATGTTTCAAATCAAATAGTCCCTCAAACAGGCAAAATTCAATACAGAATATACAACCAGTCCTATTCACCCCTACTTATAGGGTCTTTTTCCTCATTTTTACTATTTTGCACTATTTATCAAACTGGGACATAACATATGTAGATTAATACAATGACCACATAACTGTTAACCCAATCCAAATCTGTTATAGATAACAGATGATAGATTACAAGTCAAGATATGTTGTCCGTTATAGGTAACTAAAATTGGCACCACCTAGATGTAGCATTACACACACTCTACTTTCTCTAAAGTAGCTTCATTAAAGTATCACTTGTGATGCTCTTGCAACATAAAGAAGATACGTGCTTTTAGATTTTGTAGCTAAAAACTGTTTTTGGGGGCTTCAAAAAGTGTTCAGGTAAGCCATTAAATCATGAAGTCATTAAAATTTTGTAAATTCAAAGCATGCTGTTTTGAGACAGTGCCTCTGACTGTGTGTTGTCCTGCAGATTTTTTGTTTACTTGTGAGTTATTTACTCCAGTGAGTTTACTATATTAGTCTCCTTTCTATGAAGTATAGCCCATATCACTTACAGTGATACATGTGTGCTTGTGTCGGTCTTTTCACAGGGAGTTAACTGCAGAGGATCAGATAGCTCTGCTGAAGTCCAGTGCGATCGAGGTAATTATGCTGAGGTCCAACCAGTCCTTCAGCTTGGAGGACATGAGCTGGAGCTGTGGAGGGCCTGAGTTTAAGTACTGTGTCAATGATGTCACCAAAGGTAGATAAACATAAACACACACACATACGAACAAGGACTTCATTGACATCTATGTTACTCTAGTTTGACTGTTTGGGTCAGCTTCACAAAGCACTGAAAAAAACTTATTGAATGTAATAAGATTTGTAGAAAAACAGACTTTTTGCTTGCCATGAAAAAAGGCATGTATACTTGAAATTGTACCCATTAAAATGTTTTTCCCCAAATAGTGAAAATGTACATAGTATATAACATACATAAATGTATAGTTTCCATACTGACTTTCATCTAGTTGACATTTAACTAAGCATTGCTTTTCTATTAAGAACTTGACAAAACATATGATCTGCATGCCTATGCACAATACAAACACAAGCATATATTCTCAATTTTGTCTTGACCATATGTTTTTGGTATTTGTCATAAGCTTGATGAAATAACCATTTGTGTTTGTGTGCAGCTGGTCACACCCTGGAGTTGCTGGAGCCTCTGGTGAAATTTCAGGTTGGCTTGAAGAAGCTGGATCTGCATGAAGAAGAGCATGTCCTGCTTATGGCTATCTGTCTACTCTCCCCCGGTGTGTTTTCTACTAGTACTTGCTAAGCAGACTGGAACTGACTTATCCGAACATGACAAATGCATCCTTTTGTAGCTATGTTGGACATGCTTTATGAAACATTGGAAAAAATCATATTGTATTACTGTATGTAGTTTGTTGTATATGTGTCCAATAGGACTTAGTCATTTTTATATGGAAATTACAGTTTAAGAGCACAATTTTCCCATCTTAAGACTTGCATTTTTTAATGTAGCCTGCATTATTAAAATGTCTTTAAGTTTTAAGTGGGGAAATTTAACCTAAGACAGAACCTGTGAACTTCCTGTAGGTAAGCTTGAGTAATCCAGGACAAGTAAACTTCCATGTGTTGTGACATCACAGCTTGTTGGCATACTATGTTCAGGGGCAAAGCCTTAAGAAAGAAAACGGTAGAAATTCAGGTCTTCTTGGCAAAAAAGTAAACAGGCCTGAAATTTTAGAAAATTATTAAAATTTTAAGTGCAGTCGCAATATTAGACTGAAAAATTACATTAGATTTGTAGTAAAAAGCTGCTGGGATAGTGTTGTGAATACATGAAACTGTTAAATAGGAAAAATTACATTGCGCAGACATGAAAATTAGTTAAACAGTCTGAATATCTAGAAATCCACACCCTCTTTTGCCCAAAATTCAGCTTCACGAGAAGTCACTGGGGATTCTTTTTTAAAGAAAAAAATTAAATGCTGCATTAGGTCTTGGTAATTAATAACATTTTATTTCCAATTACCATTTCAAAAATATATTGATATTAAATGATATTTCAATGGTTATTAATATTAGTCATTCTTGATCATTTCAATTGTTCCGTCACGACATTTTCACACATTTATCTTAAAAAAAGCTAAAATGTTTTGTCTGGCAGTTTTCTTATATTCATTGAAATGTTCTTATTTTGAAAATAAATTTGTACACAGGGATCAACTTTTTATATTTTTTTTAGAAACAAAATGCAAATGCTCTTTAGTAAAGCTTGTCCTACCATACAACAACACTTAAAAGCAGTTGAAGTGTAACTGAGCTAGTGTGTATGTGCTTTTGCAGATCGGCCTGGGGTGCAGGATCATGCACGTGTGGAAGCTCTTCAAGACAAGCTGTCTGAGGTCCTGCAGGCATATATCCTTGTGCACCACTCTGGTGGCCGCCTTCTTTATGCCAAAATGATCCAGAAGCTGGCAGATCTCCGTAGCCTGAATGAGGAGCACTCCAAACAGTACCGCTCACTCTCCTTCCAGCCTGAGCACAGCATGCAACTCACACCCCTTGTATTAGAGGTGTTTGGGGGCCAGGTCACCTAGCAACACCCCTGTCTGTATCACAGGTTGTAGGGGTCAAAGGGGTGTGACCCAAGGGGTAGTGGTGTAGAAGGAGTGAATGTATGGACAATCACCCTGAGAAACACACAGGGAGTGGGGTATGTGTGTGTGTGTGTGTGTGTGTGTGTTTGTGTGAGAAAGAGTGAGTTCTTCTATCATTGTGTGGTAGAAGATGTATGATTTTTTTTTAAATCACAGTGTATTGACAGTCGTGGCATGCCATCACACACTGGCATGAACTTCCTTTTTTCTTTAATTATTATTCCATGAACACTAGACAACAGTATTACACTGTGTGTGTAGCTCCTGGATGTGTGTGTGTGAGTTTGTGTGTGTGTGTGTTGTATGTGCATGTATAAGAGACAGACCTGTTCTAAAGCTCTGCTTGGTCCCCAAAGTGCTGTCCACTACTGCTGATTCCCTCTTTTCACCTCCTGCCTTTAAATGCACATGGTCACCAGAGCTAATGCTCCACACAGCAACATTAGCCTAACCACTGAACCAATCATAGAGCAGCACCGCCCCCTCTGACCCTCCTTCCAGAGCTCTGGTAGGCTGCTGATCTTTTCTTCTGTCGAATTCCTCTCCTGTTATGCACCTTGTAGTGACTGAGTAATTACTCTAGGTCTGTGTGGAGTGGCCAGTGCTTTAACAGCATTCGTTGCTAAGCTAATGTGTAAATATGACTATAATCTTTAACTCTGTATTCTTGATCTCTGTATCTATATTCTTTACCTCTGATCTGAAATATGTGTATATATATATATAAACAACTTTCTCTTTAAACTTACTATGGCTAATAGCAGGTCAGGAATATTCTGCAAGGACTGGTTTGGATAATGGCTATATGAATGCACATATGTACTCAAACCGTAAGCTGATTACCATGTAACCTCTAAGGTTGGAATTGCTAATGGATTTTTTAAGGCATAGTTCTGCTTTCTAACACTGTCATTGGAACAGTGAATTGTTAGGTGTTTGAAAGATAATCTACCATCAGCTTTGCCTGCTTTGTATAACTTCTTTAAGCAATGATAATTTGTTAGTTTTTTCTGTATTTCTTCCTTTGTTTGAAGTTCTACCTTCACCTCTGTAGTTGTTTTCTACACTTTACACTCATTATGCTGTGGAATCTCCTACAAGCCCTACAACACGGCCATTTAGTTTTTGTAGGGAGTTAATACTGATGTGCTGCCATCTCCTACATTGGGGTCTGAGGAACAGATCTCCCATAATTCTTTATACAGTTATTTAAAATGAGTTTTTTTGTAGGCATTCCAGTCTCTTCTGACTGTTTGTCCCTCCAGCCATCAGATTCCATGGGGAGAATATCACCACAAGGCTGCTCCTTAAGTGTTGAGACAGAGATTCTCTATTCACAGTCTCTGTTTTTTTTTCCTGTCTCTGTTAGATTTGCTGCTCTAACTCTTCCCTAATTGCTAATCATAAGTATTGCTAGTGATTTGAGAATTTAAGATTTACTGTTTCATATATAATACTACTCATATTGCCAGTATTTCCTATCATGCAATTCTATGGCAATTTCTCTTATTGTAGAATGCGTTACGATGCTACCGTAACTGCTTATGAGTTGATGTGTGTGTGCATTCTTTTTAATCACGTTGTAAGTAAAGTTTGGTCAGTAGTGAGACAAGGCCATATTTTTATGGCACCACACAAGGCACCGAGGCATTGCGCAGTTTTGTAACTCATTCTAAGATATAACTCATCCAGAGTAACACTAAACGTAGGTAAATAATGCTCATGCATAAGGCAGCAAGTTGTCATCTATGCAGAATATGAATGCCTTATGTGTGGACTTGGGTTCTGTACATCTGTTAATATTTACCACTTATTAATGCCTTGTGTGAGTGTTACGAAGTGTAAACCTAGCTCTTCTGCTGCTCGGGTAGCGTCTGAACTCCTGGCTCGGGTGTGTGGAGAATGGCTAGACTCGCTAGGATGTGAATGTTGCTTAAAGCTCTTTTATGAGCATGAGAAAGTTCCAGCACTGACTGCACTGGATCCTCGTGCATCTGGTGAAGGAAGCGTGTGGTCAGCGTGGCGATGACAGGCCGAAGCTGCTTGGTCTAGGCTCAGGGTCGATGGCAGAATGTTCTTGTGTGATTTATTATTAGAGCTGATAGAGTACTGCTTTTGAGAAGAGCTTGGTGTTTTTAGTGGGGACGGTGATGTTGTGATTGCTTAACTCGAAAGGAAAACAAAACTACCTGGAGACTGAACGGAATTCAGTAGTGCAGATGTTTGAATGTGTGTGTTGTGTGTATGTACAGCAGAACTGTAAAGCACTTATCTATTCACTATGTATATTCATATTTCCGTCTGGGCCTGGCATATTCAGCCCAGCCTGGGTTGCTAGTGAATATGTGTGGGAGTGTGCGTGTCTGTGTGTGGGAGAGAGTGTGATAACATGGTTTCCCAGTACAGTTATTTGCATAAGATAACTTAGTCATGGCACTTAAGATTAAATGTTATTCATATATATCTATGAATGTTATTTTAAAAGATGAGCTTATTTTGGACATTTCTCTATTTATTCCCCCCCCCCCCCATCTTATTTTTTCTCCAAAATTAGTTAGCCCCTGTCTAAATATTTGTCCCACATGTAGACCCTCTCTCCGTCACCACCACTTTGGGAGGGCAAAGCCTGCATGTGCCTCCTCGAACGTATATGGCGCCTGGCTACACATCATTTCAGACTGTTGGCCATGCAGAATGCTGAATACCTCCATACATTCAGAGGAGAAAGCTCTGTGCTTGCTTACTTTTGCCACAAGCATGTAGATGCCCTACTGGCTTAGATGTCACGTGGTGTGATGGAGAAACAGGTTTATGCTGCACCAATTGTATACTAAACACTATAAGGGAAGAGATATACTGTGTACAAAAAAATACATTCTCTTTTAAAAGTATTTAGTATTTCTTACTAAAATTGTAATAGATTGTAATAAAAACACTGCTGATAGTCATGTGACAGACTGGGGTTTAATTCCTAGCCCTGGCAAGTGCTTCACTCTGCCAGTAGGAGTCCTCGGGCTCCTGACGTTACATTTGTCTACCTCTGCGACGTTATTAAATTGCAAGTTGCTGAAATACAGCATACTTAAATGTAAGTCCATTACTGTTTTTATAGTAGACAGTGGTTGGGCTCACATTTATGTACTCACCTCGGTATCCAGTGCTCTTAAAAACATGCTAGCCATTTCCACTTCATAGGACCGTAGCGTCCATCAGCACCAAATCAACCGAAGAATGAGTACTGGATATATTATTATATATTAGTGTATAATATAGATTTTGGGTGTGACCATACTATATATACTATATAAACCCAGTAATAATTAGTGTTTAGTATATAATTGGCCACAAAATCAGTTGTTTTCCTCTCTCATGATGAGAATGCTGGCAGTTATGTCTCCCAGCCACCAAAGGTATGTGGCACAACTGGGAATCCCTGCTGCAGGGTGCATCTCCACACCTCTGCACTGCCATGTGCACCTTTTTAAATAGTTAAATAGTCTGTTAGGCATTGGAGACATGGATTGGCTGATAAGTAAGTATGTGTGCGTGTGTGTGTGTGTGTGTGTGTGTGTTGGAGATATGCAGTGGACATAGGATATAGGACATTGCGGGGTGTAGCTGTATGGTAAGCTCCCCACCTAACACAGGTTAAGGAAAACTCATATTTTCTTTCGCTTTCTGTCTTGTTTTCTTCATCTAAAGCTGCTCATTTCTATGTGTAATTTTATGTTTTCACTCAATTTCAAACTGGAGAAATGACGAAGCCTTTCAGTTAAATGTTTCAGCATCCAAGAAATGTATTTACAATATGTCTGTGTTATATATGGTTTTGTGATGATGGTGAAAATGGCTTGGTCCCCTACACCAGCATCTACCTGTACCGTATAAATCCAAACAAAGCAAAAGTTTCAACAAAGACAGTACACTACACATGATGATGATGATGATGATGATGATGGAAATGAGGATGATATTGATGTTGCTCTTTTTTTTCCAAGTCCAAAATGTAACTGTAACAAACTACCTCACAGGGCTACAGACACATTTAATTTTGTATTTTTTTATGATTCATGTTTGTATTTATTGCCATGCAGTGGCTCACATGGATGACTCAGTACCTCAGAATTTATGAATTTCACACAGCGCAACAGAATCGCCTTAACATAACGGCTCTTTGTTATCTTTGTATACAGTGTTTTTTATCTTCAGCTTTCTCTCCAAGCACATTCTCCACACATGCACGAACATATATACACATACATACATACATACATACATACATACACTCGCACACACAAACACACACAAACTGATCGAGAGAAAGCCGAAAGCTGTTGTAGGTGTGGTCACTCCTGTGACTGACAGTGTTCAGTAGCTGCTGGGATTGGTTGGCCTTGTTCAGGCCCCGCCCCATCTTGATTCTAACTGCTCAGTTGGATTTTGCTGCTCCATAGAAACATTTACAAAAAAATGAACATTATCACCTCTGAGTCTCCCTCATTTCCCCTTTTAACAGTGACATGGTCACATTGATCTGGTTTACTGTAGATGGACCTCTAAACATACGGGACTTCAACATATAAACTCACATATTACCGGAATCACCTCAGAAACAATAGTATCCTCATACCACACATATACTCAAATGCAGCTGCTAAAGTGTCCATGCTTCATATCGGATCATAGTAATAGACATTCACTCTTAAAAGGGGAAAACAGGCTCATTCTTTGTTTTTCTCTTCTTTTTTTTTTTGACCCTCGCGGGCCACCAAAAGCACAGGGTCCATACAGAACCTTCATGGCAGTAAACTGTTCAAAACCATATTCTAGAAGAGCTTTCCACTGTGCCTGAGTGATTAGGTCTTGTAAAAATGAACTGTTCTGAAGACGCCGTCTCTCCTCACATGTTAACAGTTGTATGCCTTCTCACCAGGAAGTCAGTTTACTGGTAAAATCATTAATAAATTCATTTTTAAAAACGTTTAAAAGGTTGTCATTCCCCCTTTTCTTTCAGCATTAAGTATTGTAAATTCATGTCTATGATTTCATGTAATGTTTGTCTAATGTTTTACAAATCAGACAATAAATAACAATGTATATGATAACAAAAAGTGTTTATTTTATTCTTTTCACTTAACTACAGCTACAGGTGCCGCTGTGAAATTTTATGTCGATTGGAGTTATAGTACAGCTAAACATTGAATTGACCAAGAATAAAGACTATTTTTTTTTCCTTTCATTGTTAATGATTTATGTTGGGAGTTTAAGTGTGTGTCGACTGGGAATGAAAGTAGTGAATGACTTAAAAGTGGCACAGCTCTATATCTCTGTTACGTTCCTGCACATTATAATTTCTTACTTATGTTTTTTTTGTTTTCCCGTGTTCTAAAATCTTACTGAACAGCTCACAATCAGACCTCTTGGAGGATGGAAGAATACTGTGTAGGGGAATTATTGGGCATGGACTGAAAGTCTGGCGTCACAGATGTCCAGAACACATTCCCTTGTATTTACCAGAGTGTCAAAGTTACTCTCGCAAATTCACAAGCATGACTAAAATCGGGTGTCGGGGCACATTGTTAGGGCTGCTGAGACCACAACATCTGTACTTCTTTTAACATGCACCCAGATAAAGTAGACTAAACAAACTTGTAGAAGAACCTGGTAATGTGTAAAGAAGTTCAAAAACACAGTCGCATCCAGAACTCTGTGCTTTCTTTACTGTTTTCAGTAGAGCGAGTTTCTCAGATGAAAACCAGAGCTGGAGATTTTTTAAAGTGTGGTAAAGGATCTATAAATAAAACCTATGTTACTGTTGTGAACACAGGCCTCTGTTTTTCACAGCTTTCTCATCTTTGCTCACTAGGTGGCGATGTTCTTTCACTAGTTCCTCTGCTATCAGAATAAGTGGTTAAATTATTAGCTGCTCTAAAGGTAATGACTACAAAAGCTGTGAGAATACCGTTGAGTAATTTGAGTAAAATTATTTTTTTTCACCCCTTCCCTTCAGACATCCTGAGTCCGCCACTGGAGTGCCTACCATCCCAAACACAGAAAAATGGCAACCCAGTTAAATTTTTTGGGCTCTGGCTAATGTTGCAGAATATAAGCATTGCACCATAAATATAAGAAAGTATAATAAGACGAAGGTGAATTGGAAGTTAACTTCAGCTTTGTTGGTTGTTTTTCAGTTGAAAGTGTAGTTATTGAGGTATTATTTAATTTTATATTTGATGGATATAAATATTGTTTAGTTTTTGTGTGACAGGTCAGTATTACAATGTTATAACAATGTTCTAGCAGGGGAGAGAACAGCATATGGTCAAAAGAGCTCAAGCTAGTGAAATAAGCAACGGAGAACAACATTAATGATAACAAACTGCTCTCTCTCTCTCTTGCTGTGTGTGTGCGTGTGAGTTTCAGCTCTGCCCTGTTTTTAAAAAATCAATCCGAACTTGAAAATATAGATTTTTTTTAAACCTATAGACCTCACATCAGCCTTTGCTGACTCCTTTGTTTCTCTATTTTTTATTTCTGATGTACTCTGACATGAAACAGAAGGGCTACAGTAACTCTAATCAGTTTAATTTTAATATAGAGTAACAAATACATGTTTTAAATTGGAGTAAATATAAATTATTTTTATTCATGCTACAGTGGTTCTTACATTGGATTCAGGTTTTCTGCTAACCATCATATTTTTTATGTCCAGATTTTCTAAATGTCATTGTAAAAATGATGATAAAAAAAGAAAATCACATTTTAACAGTATTGGTATCAGTACTGGTATTGGAAAATTAGTATGAAAATTGCTTGGTATTGGATGTAAAGGACAGTTAGTGGTATCACCCATCCCTGCTCTCTGCTAAATGGGGGTGGGGTGAGCTTTGCCTCATTTACCTAAAAACCAGCCTTAAGTTCAGCAGAAAGGTGATAAATACCTATCAAACAGATTTACATTATTGAGGTGTTTGAACATAAAATATGACGAATATTTCATTTAGACCCTCAGGCAACTTGTTAACTTGTAAAAAAAAAAAAAAGTATAATATGAGCCCTTGAAATAAAACTCACATGATTACATGTTTGGTTGGAAACCATTGGCACCTGAAATTTTTGACCTGTAAACATCAGCAGATGTTGTGTATTGTCCCTGATGATGATCTGCTGGCCTTTAATTCAACCTTTTCAGGAGCTGCTTGTTTGCAAAGTGTACTGTTTTTCTGTTTTTGAATCCTGCTGGTGATTCTCATCATTGTTGAACACTTTGCTGGTGTAGTCTTAAAACACACGTTCCTAAATAGAGTTCCTGAGCAGTTTTTCTTCATGACTGACAGTCATTTTCACTGAGGTCTACTGTGGTCTGTCAGAATATTTGGATCCTTTCTTCTTAAAATGTACTAAAAAGTAAATTAATGTACACTAATATTTAGATATGATGGTCTTATTGGCACAGGAAGTCATTTGTTTCTCAATTTAAGCAATAGGCACAAGACACAGTTGACACTTTAACATTCTCACCAAGAAATAATTATTTTATTTATTATTATTCATTTATTTATTTATTATTATTATTTTATATTTAAAGACCCCATTGTTTTAAATGTACACTTTACATACAGTGAGATGGCACTTGAATTAGAATAGAAACTACAAATACAAATACTGTACAATAACATGCTAATTTTGCACTTTTAAAACATCACACTCATTTGTGTGCTGGTGCTACAGCACTGATGTTTTTTAGCATTTGATTCAGTTAATTCCTAGTGGCATGGCTACATTACATGCATTCCTGGTTTGCATTCAGAGAAGAACATATTGCATTTCTAGTGACCTCTAGTGGATATTTTTTTTGCCTATCGCACCTCTACCGATTGGTAGAGATGTCACAATGAGGTTGTGTTAAATTCAAAGCCTTCTTCAATACGATATAGTGATTCAAATGTGCTCTACCAAATGGTTGAGCAGAATGTTAAAAGGTTAATGCCACATGCAGACTGAGGGTTTGTACATTTCCTTAAGCATGACTGTGAGTTGGGCATCTCTACAGTTAATGAACAGCTTTCCGTATCTGCTCCAGAGCAGCCGTGTTGGTTCACTCGCCCGTTTTCCTTCTCATCACAACAGTGTCTGTGTGGAAGTGTGTGCACGTGTGAAAACACAGACGGAGGATGTTATCAGGGTGTACAGTTGTGGGTTCATCGTTAGCACTATGTGCACTGATGTTTTTTTGAGGGAGAGATAAGAGCTGATCTGGGCCACAGCAGAGACCATGAGCTGCTCACTGAGCCCCAGAATGGGGTGCAGTAGAGGCCACTGGGGGTGTAGCACAAGCTGCATGTTCTTTTTTGGAAATTATCAGAAAACCGCCAGTTAAAAATGATCTGTTCTATATCCAGTACTGGTTCTTTGTAATCAGGTCTTTTTGCAACACACGAGACATTCTCTCACACTCTGTATTCATATCCTTCTAGCTGTTTTATTCTGATTATTGAATTTCACTTCAATAATTTCAATTTTCAGCTTGATGAAGAGACCTTGCACATGTTATTTAACATTCAAACCCATGTTTGCTGATGTGTTTATGGTTCTAGTAGAGCAGAGCATTTGAGATGCTGGGTTATTATGCTTATTTGTTTATTCATGACATTTTTCATGACCTGCCGTTCATTAAGTATTACTAAGTATTACCCACAGTAACCTTGTGTCCCACCTTGGCTATCCCTATTCAAAATGTTCTGGATCTACCACTGGCTGAAGAGAATAGTGTTTGGTGTGTGTGTACGTGTGTGTGTGTGTGTGTGTGTGCATGCATTGGAATGATGGCAGACTAGAGTATCCTGTATCTCTGAGATAAATGTTTAAAACGGGCGTGTTTGTCTGTCTAGTGAGATCTTGGCTGCCCTCTATTTTAGGATGTGTGGGATGTATTAATATTGTGGGTGTAGATGTTTGACCTGAACTGATATGAGTTTCCTTGTTAAAATCAACTGCAGTTTTTACTGAGAATTTCACAGCGCTGCACATTCACATTACCATAACTGGAACACACACATAGGCAGACTGGGTTTTTGCTTAGGTCTTATTTACTGCATTAGACATTCTACAGTTTAACCCCTTAAGCTGTTTGGAACCACTGGTTGTTCCAGACATGTTTTCTTCACCCTTAGAACTGAAGAATAACTCATTGCTTTCCATATAGGTGCTGGAAAAAAATTCTTATAGTATAATAAAGGTCAGAGAGTTATATTGCTATACTGAACACATTGACATATACAGTCATGGCTGAAAGTGTTGGCACCCCAGAATTTTTTCCTGAAAATGAAGTATTTCTCCCAGAAAATTATTGCATTTACACATGTTTTGTTATACAAATGTTTATTTCCTTTGTGTGTATTGAAACAACACAAAAAACAGAGGAAAAAAATGCAAATTTGACATAATTTCACACAAAACTCCAAAAATGGGACAGACAAAATTATTGGCACCCTCAATATTTGGTTGCACACCCATCAACAAGCTTCTTACACCTCTCAACTGGAATTTTGGACCACTCTTCTTTTGTAAACTGCTCCAAGTCTCATATTTGAAGGGTGCCTTCTCCCAACAGCAATTTTTAGATTTCTCCACAGGTGTTCAATGGGATTTAGATCCGGACTCATTGCTGGCCACTTTAAAACTCTCCAGCGCTTTGTATCCATCCATTTCTGGGTGCTTTTTGAAGTATGTTTGGGGTCATTGTCCTGCTGGAAGACCCATGACCTAGGACGCAAACCCAGCTTTCTGACACTGGGCCCTACATTGCGACCCAAAATCCTTTGGTAATCTTCAGATTTCATGATGCCTTGCACACAGTCAAGGCACGCAGTTCCAGAGGCAGCAAAACAACCCCAAAACATCTTTGAACCTCCACCATATTTGACTGTAGGTACTGTGTTCTTTTCTTTGTAGGCCTCATTCCGTTTTCGGTAAACAGTAGAATGATGTGCTTTACCAAAAAGCTCTATCTTGGTCTCATCTGTCCACAAGATGTTTTCCCAGAAGGATTTTGGCTTACGTACATACATTTTGGCAAACTGCATGTCTCTGTGTCAGCAGTGGGGTCTTCCTGGGTCTCCTGCCATAGCGTTTCATTTCATTCAAATGTCGACGGATAGTTCGAGCTGACCCTGATGCACCCTGCGACTGCAGGACAGCTTGAATTTCTTTGGAACTTGATTGGGCTGCTTATCCACCATCCAGACTATCCTGCGTTGCAACCTTTTATCAATTTTTCTCTTCCGTCCATGTCCAGGGCGATTAGCTACAGTGCCATGGGTTGTAAACTTCTTGATTATGTTGCGCACCGTGGACAAAGGAACATCAAGATCTCTGGAGATGGACTTGTAACCTTGAGATTGAGATTGTTGATATTTTTCCGCAATTTTTGTTCTCAAGTCCTCAGACAGTTCTCTTCTCCTCTTTCTGTTCTCCATGCTTAGTGTGGCACACACAGACACACAATGCAAAGATTGAGTCAACTTCTCTCCTTTTTATCTGGTTTCAGGTGTGATTTTTAAATTGCCCACACCTGTTACTTATCACAGGTGAGTTTGAATGAGCATCATATGCTTGAAACAAAGTTATTTATCCTCAATTTTGAAAAGGTGCCAATAATTTTGTCTGGCCCATTTTTGGAGTTTTCTGTGAAATTATGTCAAATTTGCCTTTTTTCCTCTGTTTTTTGTGTTGTTCCAATACACACAAAGGAAATAAACATGTGTATAACAAAACATGTATAATTGCAATAATTTTCTGGGAGAAATACTTCATTTTCTGGAAAACATTCAGGGGTGCCAACACTTTCGGCCATGACTGTATGTGACCATTTTGTCCATCACAACTGAATTAGCTAGCTGGTCATCAAAACTGTTGTAGCAATATTGGAAGCATGCACAACCTCAAATAAGAAAAGTTGGGAGAGTATGTATAATGCAAATAAAAAATGACTTTTATTGAAGTGCAGACAGTATATACTCAAGATATTTTGTCTTGTCAACGTCACTTTAATTCTTATTATACATCAATTTCTGCATTTCAGGCCTACAACACATTCCAAAACAGTTATGATGGGGAGATTTTAAGGCTAGTAATGAGGTTACAAAACAACAAAACAATGGTGTTTAAAACAGTGATATCAACATGTAATTGTAATCATGATTTGGTATAAAAGCATCATCCACAAAAGGCCTTTGAGGTGCAAAGATGGGGATCTAGAATACTGATTTGTCTGACAACAATTAACAGTTCTGCTGTGTGATGGTCCATCCAGTGGCGAACTTGACCAACACACAAACAACGCAATTGCTTGGGGCCCCGGAGATCAGGCAGCCCCCTGCCTGCCTAAAGAGGTTGACAAGTGGGGGTGGGGGACAGGGGCTTTTTCAAAAGACAGTTTTGGTTCTCTGCAGATATTTCTGTCCAAAAATAGTGTTAAGCTATATTAAAAAGAAATGGGTCGAGCACTAGAACCCAGCAAAAAACGGCCACTTAGTTGTAAGCCTATTTCTCTTTAGACTGCTCACAAGCTCATTGATTGACTTTGCTGTTTCTTGCTAATGTGTGATTGGCTGTCCCAGGTCACTCCATCAGACAGCATCCGGACTTGCAAACCAGTGTTGCGATTTGGCCCATAGTCCGTGTTCATTTCCCAGTTGTGGAATTAATAAAGGATTATCTTATCTTGTCTTATATTATCTTATCTTATTTTACCTTCCACTGTAAGTTGTTAACATGTACGTGTGTTCTGCCTGTTTCACGTCAGCTAGACATATTTTAATATCAGAGGTTTCATATTAAAACCATTAACATTTGAATCTGTGTCTGTGTGCATGTGGCTACCAGTCTATGATAAGCCATTCATTTACATGCCTCTAAGTTTAACTACTGTAAAAATAATTCAAATTTTTTATTCAAAAATGAGGTATAATTTTATGTAAATGAGGTCTATTGACCATACAGTCCAAACATAAGTGTAAAATTGGTGGTAATGAGTTGGAGTAAAGTTGATTATCAAGATGTAGCACAGAATTGGGTGATAATTTATATGACATGATTTTAACAGTTCATTAATATTTAATAATTCATATTGTATTAATTATTAATTAAATTTTATTATTATTAATATAATAATAATAATAATAATAATAATAATAATAATTATTATTATTGTTACTATTATTAACTAGTACTAATAATTAGTAATTTCTAATAAAATATTATGAATAGTAATGTTTAAGTAATGTTTAACATTTATGTATAATGATATTTATTAATAATGAATAATAATAATAATAATTTAATTTATGTTTAAGCCTGTACCGCACCATAACTATAAAACATTTATCTGTTTGATCAGGGCCCCCAGACATGACATTGTTTGGGGTCCCAGAACTTTCAAATCTGCCCCTGGGTCCATCCCAGATGTATCCAATGAAATGATGTCAAAGTAACTAAGACTGCCTTTTTTTAAAAAAAAATAAAATAAAATTCTTACTGTCCCAACTTACTTGGGGGTGTGCTTGTCTACAGTGTTTTATCCCAAACCCTGAAAAACAGCCCCAGACCACCCACCACCAACATTTAATGCTGCACTATACATTCCAGTATGTAGCAATATCCTGACATCTGCCAGACCCAGTTTTGTCCATCAGATTGCTGGATAGTGAAGCATGATTCATCACTTCAGAAGAAACATTCCCATTCTTCCAGAGCCAGTTACAGCATTGAAATAACAGGTAGGTTTAAACTAAATGACCTTTCAAGCATTGGTGTTAACCACAGTGCATTACGGCCTAAGCAATGACATCAGTCAAACCTGTGCCTTGAAACATGAAATATTACTGCAGCATTGAAATGCATCTCACTCATACAGCTAGTGCTACAGCGTGTGGTTAGTTGTAATATTGGAAAAGAAAGTGAAGACTTTATATAGTCTGTGTGTGCTTATAAGGTTTGTATGGGTGCAGTTCATTCGAGTACATTTGTAAGTGGCCTGTGGTGGCTGTCATGTGGGTCAGCATGGATGTGTGTTTGTGTGTGTGTGTTTCTGAGTAAAACCACACAGATCTGCCTGCTGTGTCAGCTGGAGACCTTGCTGACACCTGTAGAGTGACCCCTTTTATAACATAAACACACAAAAATAGAAGTAGAAAGCAGGTACAAAACCAGAGCGAATACGGTATTAAGATTTAAGTGAATCTCTTTTCTTGTATAAGCCCCGATGATCAATTGGGACAAGCCAGTGTGGACATCCAACATCCTTGTGGTGATAATGACAGACTCAAGAACTAAAATGGTTAACAATGTGACTTTAAAAGCATATACACAGCAGGAAGGAAGAACCAACTCGTTCACCACTGTGAGAAGCAGGAATGAGATTTTATCTCATCCATGCTGGGAACACACATATACTACTGGGGCAGTAAGCACACTTATGTCCAGAACAGTGGGCAGCACAATCTGCCAAGCCCTGTGAGTAGTTGCGGGTTAGGTACCATGATGTCTCCTGCTTACTCAGGGGATTTAACTGCTGTCTTTTGGTCTGAAGCTTCTTTCTCTGAGCTTTAGCTTTAGTTTTTTTGTTTATTAATTTTTGCCAATTTTTTAACCCCTTCCCAATGTAGTGGTAGCCAATTTGCCCATCCCATCTGTTAGGACTCTCCCCATCACTTTGGCACTGTCCCTGACTCTAGCAGGGTGAAGACAAGCACAAGTCTACTCCGTTGTGTGTGAGATGCAGCCACCGCCTCTCTTTGAACTACCACGGATACACGTCAATGGGGAGCCAATGCACTCAGAGGAAAGCGCAGGTACCCAGCTCCGAATGGACCAATCAGTAGACGCCTGAACAAGCAGACATTGTAATGTGAAAGTGAGAGAGAGCGCCATCTAACCGCCCAGAGAGAGCACTGCCAATTTTTGCTCTCTTGGGCCCGGCTGTTGATGGCAAACAGCACGAACGTGATTCAAACTCGCAATCCTCTGGTCATAGTGTCAGCGTCTTAGCCTGCTGAGCCACTCAGGGCCCTATGAAGTAAGTTTTTTACATAGTGCTTTTTACAACTGATGTTACAAAACAGCTGTGTTTGTAATAACAAAATAACAAAGCAACAGTGGCAAGAGCTGGAGGAAGAAACCTTGTGAGGAACCAAACTGACAATGGGGACCTATCCTTCTCTGGTCAACTGCTTATAAGTTATTGATAGACAGACATCATACAATCGTATGATGCTGTTGTAGTACTGATATTGTGACAGTAGTGCAACAGGAATGGTGATAATAATACTAACAATAATGGTAGCAGCAAAAAGTCCATATAAACTTCAGTGTGGTCAGTAGTGTAGGGCATCTGGAGCAGGTTGTAGTAGGTGCTTGGTGAGCAGCTGGTCTAAGGTAGGCATCATGCAGAGATAGTAGTCAATATTTCATCAGTGGCAGGCTGGACCAGTGGGCAGTCACTCATTCGTATAAAAGACCAGATGGAATTAGTTGGTGGACAGCTTCCTCTAATATTGAGATATCTTTGAAAGTCTTCATTACCTGGGTAATGACCTGGGCAAATCTCCAACACCAGCACTGGGCATCCCAATACAAAGAATATATCAATGTATTACTATGTTGGAAATTAAAAATAATTGGGATTTTTTGAAGATGATATCATGATTGTAGAGTATTCAGGTGGGGCTTAAATAACAATCACACTCTCCCAATCTCAAAGAATAGAATGAGCCAAAGATGAGGTCCCACACTGGTATTATATCTGCTTTCTTTCTTTCCAGCACTGCGGTCTCCTCAAACTGGTAGTTTGCAACGATGCAGGGAAGAATATTGCAGCCTTCACATATTTCAGGAGAAGAGTTCCCACAGTTCAGATGCTCACTACAGCACTACAGACTGGCTTCAAATTATTGGTGAACTCCTGTTTGTCTACAGGGTTTCTAAGCACCTCTGTTGTCATATCCTACCAAGCTGCTATCCCATCCGTGATCAGGGCTCATCCAAAACTTCTCATTTCTCTATACCTTACAGTAGTTAAAATGACATTAGCATAGACAAACTGTGTTGTTTTGTTAAACTGAAATGCTCTGAAATACTACAATGTTTCAACACTGAAATATATGTAACAAGTTTTTTTAAAGCTTCTCAGAGTAGGAGTACTGATCCAGGATCTGTTCTTGTTAGAAAAGTAATTTTAATAAAGACAGAAACCTGATCCTAAATTAGCACTGCTATTAATAAAGAGTGCTTCTTGAAGGTTTGTGAACCCTTTAGAATTTTCTGTATTTCTGCATAAATTTGATCCTAATTCATACAGAGCCATCACCATGTCTTGGGATGTCTTAAGACATGTCTTAAGACACATTAAGATGTCTTAAGACATCTTGAGGCATGTCTCAAGAAATGAAGACGTGTCTATAGACACGGGTCTTAAGATGTCTTATCTATAAAAACATCTCAAGATGTCTCAAGATATAGGATATATGAAGAGTTCATTTGCAAAAACAGATATCTCCACTTTATTGTATTGAATGTACCTGCAAAAAACAGCCCTTTCCCAAAAATAACAGAAATTGAGTTTGTCCGTTTTTGCAAATGAACTATTTTTTTTTTTTAATTTCCCTCCAAAAATTATTTTAAAATAAATAATTCAATTTTAAATATGTTTAAAGGAATATTTGATACATAAACAACAGCATTATGTATAGCAATAACTATTTATTTTCATACATATAATTTTATGAACTCAAAATTTCGGCTGTGTATAAATACAAATTATTGTATATATATATATGAGTACATACTACAGTAATACATTTCAGAATAAATAGTAATACATGTACAACATCTAACAATAATATTACATATATCATCTATTATTATTATTCAATGTAGCTAGGAAGACTGTACAATATATAATATAAAACAAAATATCAGCAAGGATTTTAAGATGAATTTTTCACATTACCAGACAATTGCACTGAAAAAGGAAAACAAACCTACTACATTGCTCAATATGTACCATAATTAAGTGCTCTGATTTTTTTATGATCTGCTCATAAAGTAAACTGAGTGTTCTGTATAGTGTTAGATTACTGTCAAAACTAGAGGGTGCAAAAATTGTCAAAACCACAATGGTAATCACAGGAAAATGTCATTTAAATAAGCAATAATTTATTTAATTACAGCATTCAGCATCAACATTTATCCAGGCATCCAGGTAGGACATGGCATCAGCAAAATCCTAAATAAAAACAAAACATTCTGATTAGTCATGCACTGATGTTTCCTAAAGTGAATACATAATTAACTAAATGTGTTCCTTTGAATCACCATTTCAGACCTTTCAGACACTAGACACACATGTAATTTAAAGTCATGTGAAAAGGAAGTAACTGCAGTTCAAACACATTTTCCCTCAATTTAATATTACCTGCATATGATTTTCCCTCAATTTAATATTACCTGCATATGTTAAAAAGTGGTAAAATCATTAAGAGGATACACAATTTTGTGTGTGTGTGCAGTTTACTGAGCAAAACCATGGTACACAAGCTGTCTACATTATTGGCAAATAGAACTGGGAAATAGTAATTCACAACAAGACAGTGCAGGCATTTTGCTGGTATAGCATAGAGTCCCTGAAAGCATCTTCCCTACACTGTGACACTATGTGTGAAGTTTGTTCTGTTTGACTGTTGTATAAAGGTAGTGGGCAGTGTAGATGTATCCTTTCATAATAGTCTGTGTTGGTGCAGATTTGGTTAGAGTAAATATGGTAATTAAAAGCTCAATCTCAATGCATTATTGGCTGAGCTGTTTTCTTAGAAGGTAGCATTTTTCACCTGTGTACCATGTACCTTGCACTATAAAATAATGAAATCTATCACCATCATCCAACATCCGTCACTTTTTATTTAACATGCAAACAAATAATTGACAGTCTCATGAAAAAAAAATCACTTGTACTTACATTATATTCACTTATAACAACCGGCATGAAACAATTAACATATACAAGTTCTACAGGTAGCTGGAGAGGGAACAGTGGGCGAGTCGAGTTCTGCAAGTAGCTGTAGAAGGAACAGTGGCAGGTCGAGTTCTGCAAGTAGCTGGAAAAGGAACTGTGGGCGAGTAGAGTTCTGCAAGTAGCTGTAGAAGGAACAGTGGCAAGTCGAGTTCTGCAAGTAGCTGGAAAAGGAACGGTAGGCGAGTGTAGTTACTGTAAGTAGCTGGAGAAGAACTGATGAGTGAGTGGAACTCTGTAAGTAGCTGGAGAAGGAACAGTGGGTGAGTGGAGTTCTGTACATTACTGGAGAAGAAACTGAGTGAATTGAGTTTTGTACGTTGCTGGAGAAGAAATGGTGAGCGATTCGAGTTCTGCAAGTATCTGGAGAAGAAACGGTGAGCGAGTTGAGTTTGTTACTGTGATGTAACAAGCTGCTTGTTAAGGAACTGTAATTTGGCTGAAGAAAAATGTAATATTAAAATATGTTAAAGGCTATGTTAATGGCTCAATTTAGTTATATTTGTTATATAAAAGCAATAGAAAACTCAGTTGTGAGTTATCATGGAAGACAGCACAGCTCTTCTCATGTTCTAATGTGTTAGTACATAAGGATTTTCTGTGACACCTTGGCAAAGAAGACAACATGAGAAACCGTATGTTACATGAATGCTCTTTTACTGAACCTCCAGTACATCAGAGCAGCAAGCAGGTTACAAACAGCCTTCTAGCTACTGTCTATAGTACCCACACAACCAACCCAACCAGTCCCACCGTCCTGTACAAAATAATACATACAAGCACATATATTGTCCACAATTGACCAACAATTATTTATAGTCTAAAGTCTGTCTTACCTTGCTTGCTCTGCCCTCCCAGTAGGTTCTGTGCATCATCACTCCACATGGCCAAGCTTCCATATATGAAGGAGTCAATAAGAAGTCACTACATGTCTATGGAGAAAATAAATACTTTTCACTTATAAAGTGTTATTTCCATTTTACTAGAACCACAGAAGTATGTTTAACATATGCAGTCCATAATCGTGATGACCAATAGACGACAGCTGCGTAAAATATTTTGCTTCTTTTAATTAAACTTCCACTGTTAGTTTACAGCAATGAAGAATAGCATTAACATTTGATTTTAGAGACTCTCTTTTGAATACAGTGAGAAATAATTTACAAATTATTACCTGCCATTTAGCAATTAAATTTTATGATTTGTTTTTTTTTACTGATGGAAATGCTTTTGACCACTATAAGTGAACATGGTGGACACCTTATTGACTTAATACCTTTTGTATGATGCAAAAATAGTAACAATCATGGGCTACAGAAGCACTGATGAGTTAATCTGAGGAACAAATTAATCATTTAAATTAAGTCCCACAATTACATTAAAAAACATATTACATTTTCGGTAAAATATCTGCCAACAGATGTAATAACATGATTAATTAGAAAACTACTAAACAATACAGTTAACTATCACAGATTAGTGTTGATGCTTAATTTCATACCTCCTCTTACTAAGGCACCTTCATAACATAATATTCAGTATTAGTTTTATTTTCACTCTGAAATCTATACTGAACATGTTAATATATTTTACAGTAGCATTTTTACTTACCATGTAAAATAATCTGACATCAGATTATATACCAGATGGTTACATATAATATGTGTCTGGGCTCACTCTTTAGTTTCTCACTCTCACCAACTAACAAGTGGTTTTATAAATACCTTAAATATAATAATACCTTAAATAATACCTTAAATTTCATGGACATGTATTTAAATGACTCCTGTACTAACTCAGTGTTTCAAATGGTTTATTGTGTTTTTTTTTAGCTAATACATTTAAGATTTAGCTTTAGAAACACTATTCCACCCTGGTCCACCTTAAATAATACCAGAGTGTCTCAGACTGAAGTGTCAGCCTGTAACTTCTGTACCATTTAAGGTGGAACTGGAATTATGTTTTGAATCTGTTCCAGTGTCAAGTCTGTACTGAACACCAAACACCATTCTTTAACATTGTAAGATTTTTAAATTTATTTTACACAAATACATAGCAGTTAGGAAGCAAAATGAGTTAAAATAACCAGCATTTTACCAAGCTTGGGAGCTTAGCTTGCTAACGGTAGCTAGCTAGCTAGCATTGTTAGCTGAGGTTTTTCCCTAAAGAATACCAAACAATTCTTCAACATTATTAGAAAATTATTATTTTACAACAAAGGTGTAGCAGTGCGCTGGTTATGGAAATAAAAAGAGTTAAATTTAAAAGTCTTTTCCTAAGCTCACTGACATTAGCCAGTTGGTTATCTAGCATTTTTAGCCAAACTGTTTGTATAAACAGCTAACACAAGGCTGTAAAATAATACATAAATCAGCATCTTAGCCCAACATAAAAACTCTAAACATGTACAAACAGTCATTTAAGATAAATAAACTTCATTAAATATAGCTCACCTGTGCTAAGTCAAGTTACTGGTATCTGTTGGTAAATGTTCGTTGGTCCTCCTACTGAGTTTGAATGTGACTCGGTTCTGTACTGTCAGAATCCGTCAGGGTTGCCAGGTCCAACAAAAATATCCAGCCCTAAGTCAGTCTAAAACCCGCCCTTCAGAAGCTTACTAGCCCAAAATATGTCTGTCACACTTTTGAAGCAAATGGCAAAACGACAGAGTGTATGACTTAGTATTTTGTTTATAAGGGATTTATTATCTGTTCATCAAACCTTTTCCTTTTTCCCAGTCCTTGCAATACCGCCTCCCATATTTCTCCATTTACCTGGCATATTAGCTAGTGACTGTTAGCTAGTGACTGTTTTCTCTCTCTCTCTCTCTCTCTCTCTCTCTCTCTCTCTCTCTCTCTCTCTCTCTCTCTCTCTCTCTCTCTCTCTCTCTCTCTCTATAGTGTTATGTTCTCTTCGTTGTTATTGTTGCATTCAAACTTCCTTAGTGTTGACTTATGCACGTTTGCCCGTCATGTTGAAGTAATATCCTAGGCAACACCCTCTTTTTTTGTTGCTTTTTATTTTTTTGGCGGCCGCGGTATTTTTTAAAAGTAGCCCAAAAAAACGCATCCCGCCACCCTTGAATTTTCACCCACGACTAGATTTTCAAACAAGCCCAATTTGGTGTGAAAACCGCAAACCTGGCAACTCTGGAATCCATACATCACTAAAACTTAAGGCTGATTTATACTTGAGTGTTGAGTATAAACCAGCCTTTACATGCGGTGTCTGACTCCGCACCGAAGTTGCACTGAAGGCGCGAATAGAATGTGACTGTTATACGGATTTAGCATCTACTAAAAAAATAAAAAATAAAAATAAAAACACATTTCAAGAGGATAAACCAGTTATATTTACTTTAGGGATGTGGTGGTAATAGTTCATAGTTTGGTACTACAGTAATATCACACCCATACCACAGGACATTTTAGTAAGTGACCACTCTTTGGTTTCAACTGAAATGTCTTAAGACACAACATCTCTACGTCTTAAGACAAATTGATGTCTTAAGTCATGCCTTGTCTTAAGACACACAAAATAATTATTTGCATGTCTTAAGACATAGTCTTTCATGTCTCAAGATAAAGATAATGTCTTCACTCATACATCCTAAGATGTCTCAAGACATCTTGATATGAGAAAATGTCTCAAGACATCTTAAGACATGCCATGTAAGCCTCTTAAGACATCTTAAGACACGGTGACAGCTGAGTATGTTTGTCCTAAAAGTATATACATTTATATATAAACAAATCAAACAAATGAGACTAAATATTAGACTTGGTCAGTTATTTGTTGAGGGAAATGATCCAGTGTTACATGTCTGTGAGGATGAAACTTTTAGGATTAGGATCATTTGAAGGTGAAATTTGATTCAGGTGTTGTCAATCAATGAGATGACAGTCAGGTGTGAGTGGGTGCCCCATTTTATTTTGGTAAAGCAAAGCAAAGTCTGATCTTCACATTATTTTTTGGAAGTGTATCATGGCATAAATAAAAGAGATATCAGGTTTGCAAGGAAAAAGTCTCTGTTCTAAAAAAACAAACAAACATTGTTGCCTATCTGCAGATTGCAAAAGATCACATTGATATTCCATAAGACTGTTGGATTGGAAAAATGTTTTGTAGACACCAAAATAGATCTTTTTGACTTAATTGAGACACTATATATTTTGAAAAAGAAAAACATTGCGTTTTAGCAGAAAAAAAAAAACAATTAATCTGTGAAACATGGTGGTTGTAGTAGAAATATTGTGGAAGGACCTGAAGCAAGCAGTTCATGAATTCCTCCAAGCCAATGTGTAGGACTAATCAACAATTACCACAAACGTTTAATTATTCCAGTTTACAGTTACCCAGATATAGATATGTTAAAGGTCATCTTCTGCATAGTTTTACATATTGTTCTAGTGCATCTCAAAAATGAGAATGTTATGAAAATTGTTGTTCAGAATTTAATTTAAAAAGGTAATCTGCCATTTTATGTTAATTTTGTGTAAAGTGAAAATTCAAGGTTTTGAAGTTTTGGAAATCTCAGGGAATTTCCATAACTACTCAGACTCTGGGTCAAAGGAAAGGTGTTAAATAACAGTCTTGTCCAGGTTCATCCTGCTAATGTAGAAAGTTTTATACAATTTAATATGATATGTTAAACAGGTTAATAACAACATGACATGAAAGTTGCTGCCTTTGTGTGTGGAGCTGTTGGTGTTAGGTGAAACCATTCCTTGATGGTTCTTCACAAAAGAACTTCTGGAGGTACCTATAGCTGTGATCACATTTCTCTCTGGTGTTTGTTCTTTCCAGTGTGTATGGGTGGAACCTGGTAAAATGCCAGGTCATCTGGTATAGGCATCCTCTGCTCATCTTATCTCCCTTAACACCCATGCTTTACTTGACCCAAAAAAGTGTGTTCATATATACGTTATGTTCAGTTAGATTTTTTTTGATTGACAGTTACAAAGCTCTATTAGAATGCACTATGGAGTTATCTGAGAAGCAAAGCTGAAAAATAGGGTGTGTTCACAAACACTCTTACAAGCTGATAATCATTGGATGATGAAAGCCAGCTGTAAACTGTCACAGCTGCACAGTTGGTCTGCCTATACGTGAGGGGTCTTACCTGTCAGGCAAAACCAGAGAAGTGGATCTTCAGTCCTAGAGGTCAGTGTATTACTGTGAATTTCAATGTATTTGCTTTTAGGAGAGGAATAACAATTTTAATACAATGTGTGCAATCAATAAAAATGATCAAAACTGATCAAAAAATACATAAAAACTAGGCATTTGGGTTTATACAGTCTGTTTTTCTATTGTTTGTTTACAACATTGTTGCTGTCCTGTGAAATATTTGTAGTTTTTATTAAACTAATCTGTGTATAATTTAATAAAATTGTATATTCAAACTATTTTTTACATAAAATCCAGAAAATCTAATTTAAAAATAAAAAATCATATAGAATTTCAAAAAGAACCACTGCTTTTTAGTGTTTTAAGACTTTGACCACTAAAGTTTAACTGTCAAACACACTGGAATGTAGCATTCAAGGGGAAGTTTGCTAATTGGTTTATCAATTTATAAATGTGTTATATAAATTAATGTTTTTTTTTTAGTTTTTAAAATACATCTTTAAAAAAATCTAATACATAAATACTTTAGACATTCAAGAAATAAAAATTATGCTGCTTTCTACACTCGCGTGATTCTAAACTCACAACAACAAACTGTTTGTTATCCTATATTTATAAAAATGACTTCTTAGGGAATTGATGTTGACAAATCAATAAACAGATGAGTAAATTTCGCTCAAATATGAAATGAACTGTACTCCCCCCTTGAACACCTTTAATTCTCTTTGCACTACACATGTTAATGTTGTAAAGAATAGAAGAGACTAAATAAAAACATCTAAATATAAGACTGTCTAGTCAGGTTATAGTGTAATAACACTATACATATAAAATAACATTATAAAGTACGCAGTCATTTATGTCCACCTTGTTTTATCTACACTCATCTATTTTATCTCTACTGAGCATAAAGGTGCACTTTGTAGTTCTATAATTACAGACTGTAATGCATCTGTTTCTCTGTACATATTCTTCAATGATAATGGACCACCATGGGACCACCACAGAGCAGGTATTAATTTGGTGTTGGATCATTCTCAGCACTGCAGTGACACTCATGTGGTGGTGGTGTGTTAATCTGTGTTGCATTAGTACGAATGGATCAGACGCAGCAGAGATTTTAAACGCTATGTTAGCTCACTGTCCACTGCATTAGATACACTTATCTTGTTGGTTGGAAATGTAAAGTCTGAGACAGTAGCTCATCTGTTGCTGCTCAGTTTGTGTTGGTTATCCTCTAGTGCTTCGCTGGTGGTCTCAGGATGCTGCCCACAGAACATTGTTGGCTGGGTAGTTTTGGTTGGTATGATACTCTCTCCCCAGCAGTGACACTGAGATGTTTAAAAACATTAGCAGCTCTGCTGTGTTTGATCCTCTTGTACCAGCACTACACACACTAACACACCACCACCACATCAGTGTCACTGCAGTGCTGAGAAAGATAATAATACCTGCTCCGTGGTGGTCTTGTGGGGGTCTTGACCACTGAAGAACAGTATGAAAGGAGGCTAACAAAGAATAGAGAGAAATAGATGGACTACAAACTGTAACTGTAGGATGACTAAGTGCACCTACCTGTATATGGTGAGTCAGGGGCACAGTTGTGCCTGCCGCCCTCCCCCACTCATGACCAGGGCACACGTTGGTTAGGAAGGTGTGTGGTTGAGGACATGCTGACATTAACTGTGCCAGGAAATCCCCAGTATAAATATAACTACAGGTAGTCGACATGCTTGTAAAGATGCATGTAGTATTAGAACACTTCCTCACAAGCTGCGTAGTTACTATAGTGATTTGTAACAGATAAGGTGGTTTCTGTGGTGGTGTTGAAGTGATGAATGTCTGAGGAAAAATGGGAGAGGAAGACCACTGCACACACTGTCTGTGTCCACAGCCCACACTGCTCATACAGCAAACAGTTTAGAAGCAAACAAAATTAAATTGAAGTTGTTACAACAAAATCTGTTTTACTGAGTTATATCAGACCCTGTAGAGTAAGGATGCCCTACAATATGGCAGTGTAAATGTGTTTTAAATGACCCATTAAAAAAATCTCTAAAAGTCTCTAAATTATGCCATGACATTGAGAAACCTTGATACTGATCTTTTTTAATCAAAGCTGAACTTTAACTGATGCCCCTCATACAAAGTCATATTTTTTTTACACTATTTAAGGTGTACATGTTGTTTGCAATACATGTATTTCCCATGAGGTCCACATTGTTTTTTTCTTTGGTTTTATGTGCGAAATATGCTACAATTAATTTGTACATGAATTACATTTGTTACACTTTTTATTGCATTAAGTGTAAATGTTTTGTTCACTTTGTGTGACTTTATAATACACAAAATAGTTCATTCAAAGCAGACTATTTTTGATATTTTGTTAATTTTCCATATAATAGTGTATCTAAAAACATTTAAATATTGTTAATTTTAATTATTACAACAAAGTTAAACTGTGATATACTTTATATTAATTAAACCTAAAGTATCACATTTCAAGTCTTTTATTGTTTTAATGTTGATCAGTATGTACTATATCCCATTAAATAAAAAAATCCAGAATCTCACATGATTATATTTCATATTGAGTTTAAATAAATTAATATTCAAACAATATCAGCATTTAAAATGGCTTGACAGATGTCAGTTTATATGTAATGAAAATATATATATATATTAGTTTACATTTTAGAATTAAATTAGACAGACAGACAGACAGATAGACAGAGAGATAAATTAGATACTTTATTGATCCCCAGGGAAATTATGGCATTCAGTAACTTGGAAAAACACAGTATATTCCACACAGTAAAATACACTAGTATATAAGATACAATATAGTAAAAATGTAGTTTAAAAAAAACCGCTAAATGTATAAATTGAAAAGTGACCTGATGTGCAAAGTAACTGAGCAGCCAAAAATATTACCAGAAAACTGTATAACCACAAACTGTATACAGTTTACAAACTGTATACAGAGTCTATATAAATTACTGTGCAAATATAAATATTATGAGCATTTCTGAACTTTTTTCAGATATTTAAATTTTGTAGGAGCACTAGTATGTGCTGCATACAATAGCATACTTTGAAATATTGTTAATACCTACTATATATAGTGTTATACCACAGCAAACTCTTTTTCCTTCATATGTGGCCTTTAAAAGTAACACATGTAATGCATGTTGTATGTAAACTATTCTTTAGTGCTGTCATGGATCCATGGATGACCTGCCCCTCTCTCAGCCACGGCTTACAAAGACAGGTATCAGACCTTCACTTATTACAGCAGCTCTTTAGTTATGTTCACTGTGCTGAGTGCATAAGTACAGCTACTTCGCTCTCTTGTTGTCCTGCTTTCTTCGGTGTTGGCTATGTGTGTCTCCTTTCCTACTGTTTTTTTTCTCTATCCTTCTTTCCATATAGGTGTCTGAGCAACACCTGGAGCGAGCGAGGGAGAGGGAGGATAGAGAGAGACAGGCGCTTAAGCACCTTTGGAATAAAGAGAAGAGCCAATACAGTAATCTCCTCCCTCTAATCTAATATTTTATGTTGAACAATTTTCAATACAGTAATTTACACAAATTTTGTGAGAGAGAAACACAGGATGTGAGTGAAAGTGTGAGAGAAAGAGTATTGTAGAACGAGGGTTCTGAGAAATTTCATACAGTATCATGACTCTTGAACTGGTAGGAAACAGAACACTCTTTACCCTTAAAATGAATGGATACTTAACCCTCTGGACTGTCTAATGTAGCCTGACATGTCATGACATTTTACATATTAAACCCATCTAAAATATTGTTTTTCCAAAGTAATACACAGACTTTTGTTCAGCACAGATTCAACAACAACAGTATCAAAATGTGCAATAAATCTATATTTTGATTAAATCTGCTCTAAACTTTACTTTTTAAAAACCTTTTTTTAAGATGTGTTATTTTGTGGGAAAAAAAACACACTCTAAACATTTCTAACCAAGACTGTTGAGTTCAGAACTTTGTAAACATAGGTGTTGGCTACACACAGAGCATTGCAGTTCTTAGAAATTGTATGTGGTTTTATTTCTAAACATATGTGAGGTGACACTGTCTTTTACTCAGCCACTAACCCTACATTTAATATTTATGAGATAAGTGAGAGGTGAGAGCTCTTTGTTCAGGTCCAAGTCTCTGTTTTCACACATTCCAAAGCCACTAATCCACCAATGGAATGTCTAGAATGACCATGTCATTATAATATGAATGTCAGATTGCGTGAGTGGATGGAAAATAAAGGGCAGCTGTGACTCGCTCTGAAAAACGTGCCTCTGCTTATTTATGCTAATCTCACAAGTATCTAAACATATTTCTTGAATCAACCTATATACCGTATATTTGAAAAGCGGGACCCTTTAAGGTTTCTGGGGTATGTTTAGTTTTGTTTCTAGGATAAACTCTTACAGAGTTATATGCAAGAGTTAATTTATAACACATTAGTGTTTTTGCTGAATTTTGTTAATATACTGCCAAAGGAGCACCGACTTCAGAGGTTTAAAGCACCTTGTGTGGTTCCTCAGCATAACACAATAGCAGAACCCCTTAGGGAGACTTGAGGAACCCTTTTGCAAAGGCTATAAAGGGATATTATCCTGAATGGAACTGAAGCAGTGCCTAGTGACGGATTGGTATCTTGTCTTGGGTTTAGCTAAGATTGAATAATGCCCTGCCCTGTGCCCAGTGATGGAGTAGGGGACTCAGCCTGACCAGGATTAAGTGGAAGATAATGGATGAGTATATGTATGAAACTGAAGCATGCTGCTTGATGAAACCCAGTGATGTAGATAAGGGTTCCTGCAGGAGCTCTTAGACTATTAAGTGTCTCTCCAGTGATATTGTTATATGAGAAGGTTCTTTAAGGCAATTACAATTTCCACTGGTGTTGGAATATAGATCAAAAATGTCCCACCCACTATGTTTTCCAGTAAAGAATTCCATCTAAATTATCTTTTTTTCAATTTGAAACTTAAAGCCTCTTGCATTATTATTATTATTATTATTATTATTATTATTATTATTATTATTATTATTATTATTATTATGACCTGTAATAATAATAAAACTCTACTTTAGTAAATGGCAGGTGTGTTGTAATGAGAAATAAATGGTAGCCACTGATTAAATCTTTCTGCACTGTTAAAGAAGGAAACCACAGATATTCACAAAGTTTGTAATGAATGACAAATAGTTTCTTCATGCAAAATAGATTTGCGGTTTAAAATTAATTGAATCTGCTTTACTGTAAAGGTTTATTGAAGGTAGGTCATTTTTGATCATTTTTGAAGCATACAGATTACACAGGGGTTCTGGTTTTTTTTTTTTTAGTACCCCATAGGTTATTCAAGGTTTTTGTGATGTTGGTGCTTTTGTTTCTGTGTCCCTTTCTCTTTCTTTCTCACCTTTTTGTTTGTGTAAGATTTACTGTCATACACCAGAAGTCTTCAATTCAGATCTCACCCTCTTTTTTATCACTGAACTGTTAATATATAACTGATTGACCACAAAGTGGTAATATTACAATAGATAAAGACATTTACACTCTTTTCCTGAGATTTGATACAGTGGAACTGATAAAATACAGTAATATTGACAAATAACTAGACTATAAAAACTGAATTCAATTATTCATTTAATGTTTAATATACCTATTTACATATATTTAGGCATTTTTGTGTATTTGTGACATCTTAATGGTTGGCTACTACTTTCTTTTGTCATGGACAGCAGCAATAACCTCAGGTAGACTTGTGTAATTTGAGAGATTAAGAGATTAAGATTCACTAATGTGATTTTTCACACAACAGACCTCCGCATTTAACCCATTTGTGCAGGGAAACACACACACACTAGTGAACACACTAGGCTGTGAGAATTTGTGCCCAAAGTGGTGGGCAGCCCTTATACACCGGCGCCCGGGGAGCAGTTAGGGGGTTAGGTGCCTTGCTCAAGGCCCGGGGATCCTGTCTGGGGATTGAACCGGCGACCTTCTGGTCACAAGATCAGATCCTTACCACTAGGCCACAGCTTCCCCCTGTTATTATTGGTTATTATGTTTACCATTCAGAGATTCCAGAGCATGGATATGGAGCAGTGAACTGTATTTTTACTTCATCTGTATCCCAATACAGAATTAATAGATGCTTACCAGCCAGTCAGAGTATTTCTTCTGTTTAAATCCAATTAAACAGCTCTTTATAACAAACATCTTAGTGTATTTTCCTTTAAATACTTACATCAAAATAACATTATGACATAATAAGGATAAAATATAGTCAGATTATCCAGTCCTACCAAAAGACAGAATGACTAAAATTATCCTTAAAGAGTAGGGCTACTGAAGAACCAATTCTGAATTCCTGATGGACCAAAGAACGATACTTTAAAGAATTATTTCAATGCTTAAAGAACCAGAACCACACAATGTAAATTGTCTTACTAGCTGAAGGTTTTTCTTAAAAATATTTCCAAGCCAAGAACCATTTAGGAACCTTTATTTTAGTGCAAAGTCTACTGGAAATGGGTTTGAGATCTGGATTTGAAGACTTGTGGTCTACACTGTGGTCTGGCGCATGTTACTATGGTATTAGTATCCTGTTCAGCAGGGTGTGAATTGTGACAGAGTGTATGGTGGGTCTATATTAACAGAGTAATAATTTTTTTTAGAAGAGGGGAGTTAAAATATGTTATCTATGTGATGGAAAAAAGGTATTTCCTTACTTATCCCTTTGCTCTCAGTTCAGGCCCTGCTGTTTAGTCTTGAATTAAAACATATATGCGTGTATCACAGATATTAAAGCAGTAGGACTTTCAGCATTGTTTATTTGACTGATGTGATTGACAGGTGCTGTGGCCAGTCCTTGGGTGAAGCAAAAACTGCGGCAGTTGATTAAAAGGAAGAAGAAACAAAATTTGTCTGCGATCAGCTCTGTCCCCTCAGGCTTCAGGTCAGACAGAAAGAACAGCGCTTAATTAAAATGTTCTCTTGAATTAATGACTGTGTTCCTGGTTCAGCTGCAGCACTGGTAAATCAGAGTGATAAATATAAACGACATCTTGAAAATTATTCAATGCTTTCATGAAAATTAGAGAGCCACATTAATATGAAACATTCAGTGTCATTCAGTACCAAATTGTGTTACTAGCGTGGTCAGTCTTAGCATCAGTCAAGCCAATCAGCATGCTTACTCCAAAATCTAGACTGCTGTTTAAATTATGTTCTTTATTCATCAACATATGTGCTGCTTAGGTTCTGTGTGGCAATTATGTGTTTGCTCTATAATGTGTTGTGCTCAGTAAACCCACTTCAAGCACTTGTTTTTAGTTTAAGCCCACCTACTTTCAGTTTGTATACAAATAAGCTGAATTTAGCAAAAGTGGGATATTTTTTGGTAAACGCATCAGGTGACCCAAATGAGATGTTTCTGTAAGTCATCACAAGTTTTCTAAATATAAATGTGTGAAAACTGTATTAAATATGGTTCATTTACTAAAATTAGACCTTGCAATGTGGTTAGGCACCACTTAACTGGAACAGAGCCTAAAACATATGAAAAAACACCACAAAATGTGATAGTACTTAAAAGAATAGTTGACTCAGATATCAGATCATGTTATTCAGCTGAGATATGTTTGTAGTCCAAAATTTACTCCTTTAGTTTAGACCTGGAGCTGCACAACTAACGTTGCTAACAAACACTAGAACTATAACCCTCCCGCCGCTGCCTCGTCCCTGGCCCCACCTCTGTCCATGTGCCTTGTTTGTTTACATTTCCCATGTGTCGTCTTGTCTCCATGTGCTTTTGTTTACGTCATCCATGTGTCATGTCTCCACCCCCACCCATGCCATGTCTTGTCCTTTACACAGCCCTGGCCGTTAATCATCTATCTAGATTACATTGCTTTTTAGCTTCCTTGTCTTGTCATTGTTCATAATTGTTTGTCTTAGTAAGTCATACTATGTTTGTCACCATAGTCAATGTACTGTCACATCGTGTTTCTGCTATAGACTTTTGTCTTTTTCATAGTCAAACCACAGCCTCAGTTTTTGTTATTTGTCAATAAAGACTTGATTCTGGACACGCATGCTGCATCCTGTCCACAGCGAACTGACAAGAATTCAACAGTCACCTAAATTAATCCATTCAGTTCTGTCAAAATACACATCTTCACCTCATTCAGATATTAATTAAAGTCCAACAGACTAGTCAGTGTGTTTTAGGGCATAGTATGACTTACTATGAGCCTTAAAAACAAATAAAAACTCAATGCTACTGGCAGCCAATTCAGACAGTTGCAGAACTGGTAGAAGACTGTTCTTGAATCAGATTACTTTGTATTTATGATGGTCATAATCACTAAAACTGATTCTAGATCTGCAATTCCTACTCTTTTTGTTATTTTTTGAAACTCACAGTAAGTCAGTGTGAGGCTTGGATGATAATGGAAGGCAGGCACATGCAGATCATAAAAGAAAACAAAGCTTTACTGAGAATAAATCACAATATACCAGGAAATGTCACAGGAGAGGCAAAAGGTCATGTACAAAGTCAGTCAAGATCAGCAAACTAATCCAGAAGGGGTAAGATGAGGTCAAGATCAAACAAGAAGGTCATACATAAAAAATCAGAGTTATAGAGGCGTTCAGTATGCACGAGATAACTGGTGACAATACTTCACTGGGACTGAACAGAGAGGTGAGTTTATTTAAGGTGAGTAACAGGTGTTGTTGATTAGTACTCAAGAGAGGATGACCTTTGTGTACCCGCCTATTGGTTGGTGACGTCATGCACCGGGTTGACGCATGAGGAGAGGCTGGGACAGCTGGGTCAGCCCGAGGCATGACAGTCAGACTGTGCGCAAAATCATCAAGTACTCAGTGAAGATCTGAATAGTTTTCATGATTGAGTTCAAGTGTTTATTAGCAATATTAGCCTCACAACTCTAGTTGTAAACTACAGAAGTAAATTTTGGATGCCAAACATCAGAGATAAGTGTGAAATTGTGTAAATGTAATTTTTGTCATTTTTGAGCAATTCAGTTTGTCAAATAATTATACATTATACAAAATCTAAGAAAAACTGTTTCATATTATGATAATTCCTACACTGATAATGTGAAACAGCCCTTACAAAAAAAGTGCCATAGTAATATCATCATGGAAGAACCATGTTTTTGCTTGTGGATCACTACCATGATAGTAGTACCATGGTACAATGTAACCAATGTAGTATTACTAATAGTATTTACTATGTTAAAACTGTTGCACTACTCAAGTATTACCATTGTAATCTGGGTTTTCATGGTACTGTCCAAAAAGCCACATTGGTTTTATAGTAATACGGTATGGTAATGGTAATTACAATACAATGGTAATATGGTAATACCATGATAATCATGCAACTCTTCTAGGAACAAAGTATATTTTTGTAAAGTACTAAGCAGCATTGTTGATGTAGTGCAACATTGCCAGGCCAATTTGAAGATGTGAATAAAATTTTTCTTTAAACTACCTCAAATGATTTCAGGAGACGGATGCTGATGTGTAAATGAAAGCTTATTGTTCTCCACAACAGCTCTGATGAGGATTTGTATTGTTGACACTGAGTGTGTGTATAATGAGTGATTTTGGTTGTTTTTTTAGGGAACTGGCTCCTATTCATGATCTGAACTTTCAGCATCATCAGCAGAACTCAGTCACTTCTGAAAAGTACAGAGAAAAGCAGTTACAGAGAGCAGGTAATTCATGCAGAACACCGAATGCAAAGAACAATACAGACAAATTGTTTAACATTTGTGATTGAGCATTGGAGGATGGGGCATAACCCAACGTGGGGTAAAGTCTGATAAAAACAGATTTTTATAAAGTAACTCTTTTCAATCTCTTAGTTGTTTATGAAAATCACACTGATATTAATTTAATCATCCTTTTGGTATCTGTAAAGTAGCACTATTTAACACTATTTAGCATTAAAGTATTTACAACTCAATGTGAGAACAAGTCAGGTTAAAGTTCAGCCTCCATATTGAGAATGTTAGAATGCTACTATTACTACTACTATACTACTATACTACTACTACTACTACTACTACTACTACTATTACAACTACTGTTATACTACTACTATTACTACTACTATACTACTGCTATACTACTGCTATTATGACTACTACTACTACTACTACTATATAATAATATTATATATATTATTATACTATACTACTACTACTACTACTACTACTACTACTACTACTACTACTAATAATAATAATAATCATAATAAAAAAATTAAAATAATTATATTTATTCTGTGTGTGTGTGTGTGTGTGTGTTTCTAGCCTCAGATCCCATCCTGGAAGTGAAGTTAAGGAGGTATATGTCTAGCAGAAAGACTTCCTTCCATGATAAGTCAAGTGCTCCACCAATAGGTAAAAACTCAACATATGACACTAATGGCGTAATTTTTTTTTTTACTTACTCATGCCCAAGGTCATAATCATGCAACGGGAGGACTAGTCAAGAAAACAAGAAAACCAGGACCCAAAGTAACAAATCTATCCTCATGTTCACAATGGTAGACCCTGTGCAGCACTTGTTATCAGATTCTTAAACCCAGATCAGACCTGTGCTGCTAAACCATCAGAGGAGCATAACATGATATCTTTACAAGTGAAGACATTATAAAACTTATTCTATTCTTTCTTATTATGAGATTGTTGTAAGAAGATCATTCAGCCTATTTCTAGATATATTTCATTGTTTTAAACTTTGTCTGATATAACATATTCCATTGGCAGATCATTTTGCTTAGTTCAGTTTGTCCCATCATGTGTGTTTTTACAGATTCCTGCTCTAGAACTCCAGTATCTGTTCACAGTTCACCCTTCATTCAGTCAGACATTGGATCAGTAGTCTGGGATTACAGCTTGAAACTGTCTGACATGGTTTGCCCTTTTTCTCTTTCTCTTTCTCTTTCTCTCCTTTTCATTGTAGGCTTGCAAACATTAATTTATTTAATTATGACCAGACATTCAGCCTTCTTCAGTTCAGTTCACATTCACAGTGAAGTGGTAAGGAGTGTTTGCCTCTGAATGAGGCACAATACAGGACAGCCAATAAGGATTGAGGGTATTTACATATATCAGTCTTAAAGACACAGTAACCTGTGAAGGTTTAAAACGATCAAAGTATATTGCTTTTTGTTGCTGATCATATAGAGGCTCAAAGTAAAATGTATACTTGGGCACATATAATCTTTATGCAAGGGTTGCCAGTTATTCTTTATGGCATGGAACCACTCCATACTGAAAAATAAAATGATTAATCTATTATTGGCCATTTTAATACATTGTTTCACAGATGCAGTAGTTAATAAGTGGGGATAAACATGGCTGTGTCATCATTACCACATCACATGCTTATACAGTGCCTTGTGAAAGTATTCACCCCGTTGGCTTTTTACCTATTTTGTTACATTAAAACCAGTATTTAAATGTTTTTTAATCTGAATTGCATGTGATGCATCTGCACAGAATAGTCTAAGTTGGTGAAGTGAAGTTATATAATAATAATAATAATAATAATAATAATAATAATAATAATACATTTTATTTGTAATGCACTTTACATTTCAAGGAAATCGCAAAGTGCTACAGCATGAAATAAAATAAAATAAAAAAACAATCATTAAAAATAACAATATATATATAAATAAATAAATAAATAAATAAATAAATAAAATAGATAAAAAAACAACAGGAATACCAAGATCTACACACCAACAGTACACATTTCCTAGTAGGTCTTTTTGAATAAGAAAGTTTTTAGTTGTTTTATTTAAGAGCCCAAGAACACCATTCCCACAATGAAACATGGTGGTGGCAGCATCATGTTGTGATGTTTTTCAGCAGCAGGGACTGGGAAACTGGTCCAAGTCGAGGGGAAGATGGATGGTGCTAAATCACATTGAGTCCATGTCACTTTTCTTACCATGCCACCTGTATTTTTGTGTGAAGGATGTGCAAAACATGTACTGCAGTTAGTTGGATTTACATAACTGCATCTTCCTTTTTAGGCTGAGAGGACTCTGAACTCTGTCAGGATGGAAAATAATCCCATTGTCACTCCTTCACATGTGTATATGTCTCCTGGGCAGGAGACTGTGGTGGGTGCTTTCCCCATTATTGGGGAACCTAATATTCAACCTATATTCTTCTTGAGCAGCACACCAGTTGTCACCAGTCATCACACACCAGAAAGCCCAGGTTAGCATGGCATATGTAACATAATACATAACACAACATTCAGTGAACAGCAATGCTCTATTTAGTGGATTATACCACCCTCTAGTGTTTAGGCTGAGCCATTCAGTTAGTATAATTGCAACATCAGTACCTGCTTTCAACAATGATGTGAAATAAACTTTTATAGTGCCATTCACATTTGACTATATTTGACTATATATTTTAGTTATACTTTGTTTTAACAAAAGAAACAAGTAATGTGTTATTTTTGGCAGTACACCTGATGGTCGATAGGCCTTTAATTCCCAAACCACATGTTAAGTTCCAGACCTGAGAGACCCTTGTGCATACAAGAGGTGACACATAAACACAGGCATTCACATCATCTGTCTGACTTTATGTCTGTCCATCTGTCTATCTAGCTACATATCAGCACCATTTCTTCCCCCATAGAGGACAACAGCTTTCATTAGGCGAACAGGACCAGGCGATGGAAGACAATGGTGAGAGCAAGACACCGATCAACAATAAATCCAACATTGAGGACTGTCCAACAAGAATACTCTGTTACTATAAACAAAAACAGCAAATGTGTCATTTTTTTACAGTACATCTGATGGTCAGGGAGCATAGTCCCCTGACCAAAGTCAGGTCACTGCCCGTAAACCGGGCCTACAGCAGCCGATGGCCTGAGAGCTACTGGAGCATACCAGAGGTGAGACATAAACACACACACACACACACACACACACACACACACACACACACACACACACACACACATGCACACACACACACTCATATCATGGCACATCATTATGGGAACAGTTTTGGGCCTGAAGTACCCTTGCTCTGTACATTTTCACCATTTTTCCTGCTTTAACCAACAACCAACTCATGATCTAATTAATCATCAGGCTGAAATAAATGTATATCCATCCATCTGCACCATTTCTTGTGATATCTTATATCTCCTCTGTCTGTAATCCAGGCTAGAGGGCATCAGCTCTCACCAGGACAACGGGACCAAGCAACGGAAGACTGGATGGGGAAAGGTGAGACCAGAGATGTATTCAACAAAGCTGAATTTCTAAGTAAGCCAGATAGCTTAAGCCCAACATTGAGGAGTGTCGTGCTGCTCATTGGACATTAGACAGGTTTGATTTGGGGATTAATTTACCTGGCTAAACTGAGAAATCCTGCTTTGTGGAATTCCTGCCAACTCAGTGCCGGAGTCAACACAAAGAACATTCACAAATACTAATAGACCAATTATCCAAACTCATACAGTTCAGTTTATTGGACTTAATCATTCACATGTATGATCTTATAGTAATCGTAGAAAATGTTTTCTCTTAAATACTCTAAATACTTAATTTTAAAAAATATGATATCAGTGTAAGATGCTGCTTTTATTGCATTTTAATTCTGGTAATTGTGAAAATAATAACATAAATTTTAGTGATGCTGAGTTAAATTAAAAAGCTTCCCATCAACCACAAAGATTCAAATATATGTAAAAACAGATTTATTTATTGTTATTTAATTTAAGGTCATGGTGACTTCTAATGAAGATTTGATTTCTATATAAATACTACATAGGAAATTGTATTGTTAGTAGTTTATTTATATGTCTGGTTTTAACACTCAGACACTTTATTAAAAACATCTTTGATGTAGATGTGTCTTGCTAGGGTATAGTTTGAGACTGTAATCCAGTTGTTACATGGTTCCTGACTGCCATCTTCTCAACCTTTATCAGTGGTCAGTCTGTAATCACAGAGCTGCTCTTGGCTTGAAATTTTTTATGCTGTTTTACTCTCAACCTTGTAGTGTTGTAGTGACAGAGGGGTGTGTAAAAGCAGCAGCAATGCACTGAGAATTGCCCACCACCATCCAAATAATATCTATTCAGCAACAGTTCTGGTCTTTTTCTAATAATCAGTGTGTAGATCTAGAAGGTAATTTTTATAATAAAGTGACAAGTGGTGCTATACTTGTATTATTTCACCACATATCCTGTCACATGGAACAAAAACAGCAAATGTGTCATTTTTGCAGGGCATCTGATGGTCAACCAGCACAGGCCCCTGACCAAAGTCAGATCACTGCCCTACAGTATCCCATGGCCTGAGAGTTACTGGTGCATACAAGAGGTAACCCTCTCTCTCTCTCTCTCTCTCTCTCTCTACCTAAACACCCACCCACCCTACATCACTGTCTCTCTCTGTCTGTCTGTCTCCCTATCTGTTTGTACCATTTCTTCTGCTATCTATACATCTTCTTCTCCTCTCTCTATAATCCAGCCTAGAGGGCACCAGCTCTCACCAGGACAACAAATTCAGGAAGCAAAAGAGTGGCTGGATAAGCCCACAAAGCGACACTGTGGGAGAGTTAGATTTCAGGATGACGACAGCCTGAAGACATCAGTGGAAGTCAGTATCCCTTCTGAGCAGCAGTGGAGCAGCCAACGCAGCAGCAAAAAGGATGAGACAACATCATACACACCTTCCAGTTCTCTGGTGTGATTACTGTAGAAAATTATTGGGATAAACAACAAATAAAATTATATGTGTCACTGAGTTTTCATATGTAATGTTGATAATGGTAAAATAGTGGTAAATCTTTAAAAAAGAATAATAGTTATGGGTCTAGAGTGGTAAATTTTACTTCAGTTCATTCTATAAGAATTTCTCAATTTCTGCTGTCTTTCTCATCTTTCTCATTCTGGGCAGCTGCAGCGAAGGTCAACACATCCTTTCTCCCGAACCCTGTCCACTCCTTTGCTCTACCTGCATGACAAAACAGAGCCACCTACTGTCCGCGCAGACAACTGCAACACAGGTGAGGGCAGTGAAAATAAGGGCTGTTCAACAAAGCATAATTTGCCAGGTAGTTTAAGCCAAATGTTGGGGACTGTTCAGTAGGAATGTCCTGTTGCTTACTGGACATTGGATATGTTTGACTTTAGACTTAATTGGCTAAACTGGGAAATCCTGCTTTGTGGAACACCCCCAGCTCAGTGCTGATGTCAACTCAAAGAATGAGAAAAAAAGATGAATACAGTTCAGATTATTGTACTTAACCATTCATATTTATGAAAATTGTATGTGTTGTAGGATTATAGAGGATGCTCTCACTCAAATGTCAGGATAGCAGCTTTTACTGTGATATAATAGTGAGCATAGAAACTAATTTAATGATAATGAATAAATGAGCTTCAGTCTTAAAGAGTCAAAGTCAAAAAAGTCAAAGTGAACTTTATTGTCATTCAGACTATGTAACAAGGAGTGTACATCTGAATGAAATTGTGTTTCTGCAGACTCCAATGTGCAAAATATATTGGACAGTGCATTTAGACTATACGTAGTAAACATGAGAATAGACATAAGTATATACATGAGATTTGGGATACAGTATAAAGATGATATTCTATGAATATGGATAAATATAAAAATGTAATATTGCAGTGTAACATGAATGTAAAACTTACATTGTTGAAAAGTGATAATGTGCATGACAGTAACTATTGCACAACAATTGCAGCATTTGAAGGTATGTTTGTGTGTGTTTCTTAGTGGTCTGTTAAACAATTTGTGTGTGTTCAACAGTTGTGTGTGTGTTTATGTGTTAATGGGAGTTTTGAAGTCTGATAGTTTGTGGGTACAAGCTCCTGCCAAGCCTGTTGGTCATGCAGTGAATGCTGTGGAAGCGTTTGCCGTTGGCAAAAATCCTTGATTATCCTGCTGGCTCTGTTGAGGCAGCAGAAAGAGTGCAGTTCCTGTATGGATGGAAGTGATGTCTTTGTGAATATCTCTAACCACCCTCAGAAGAGACTTCTTCTCTGAGGCAGTGCAGCTGTGATACCAGACTGGGAGGCTGCTAGTGAGGATGGACTTTATGGTGCCTCTGTAGAAGGTCATATGAGGATATGAGGGGTGAGGTTTGCTCTCCCCATCTTTTGCAGAAAGTGAAGGCACTGCTGTGCCCTTTTGAAAAAAATGTAAAAAGCACATACATGTTATTTAAATGAGAGAAATAGCTACACATTCTTTCCAATGAACATTTAAATGAAACAAACAAATAAAAACTAATTGTGGTGGTGCTACAGTGGTTTGCAAAAGTATTCATACCCCTTGAACTTTTTCACATTTTGTCACCTTACAACCACAAACTTAAATGTATTTTATTGAGATTGTAAGTGATAGACCAACACAATGTACCACTTAATTGTGAAGTGGAGTGAAAATTATACATGGTTTTCAAAATTTTAATCAAATAAAAATCTTAAAAGTGTGACGTGCAAAAGTATTCAGCCCCCTGTACTCTGCTACCTCTAAACAAAATCCAGTGCAATCAATACAGACGTTAATAGAGTCCAGCTGTGTGTAATTTAGTCTCAGTATAAATACACCTGTTCTGTGAAGGCCTCAGTGGTTTGTTAGAGAACACTAGTGAACAACCAGCATCATGAAGACCAAGGAACTCAGCAGACAGGTCAGAGATAAAGTTGTGGGGAAGTTTAAAGCAGGGTTAGGTTATAAAAACATATCCCAAGCTTTGAGCATCCCAAGGAGCACTGTTCAATCCATCATCCAGAAATGGAAAAGTATTCTACAACTGCAAACCT